>PVJS01014477.1:0-40340 GCA_004027185.1 Glis glis
GTTATTTTGTTCTTCTTTATTGCTGAGTAGAATTCCATTGTGTGTATTTCCCATAATTTTGTGATCCATTCATCTGTTGATGGACATCTAGGTTGGTTCCATAATTTGGCCACTGTGAATTGTGCTGCGATGAACATGGGTATGCATATATTACTGTTGTTTTCTAGTTTCAATCCCTTTGGTATGATACCCAGTAGTGAACCCAGGGGCATTCTACCTCTGAGCTATAACCCCAGCCCTATTTTATTTTTATTTTGAAACAGGATCTTGCTAGGTTGATGAGAATCTCACTACTTGTCGAGGCTGTCCTCAAACCTGCAATCCTCTTGTCTCAGTCTCCCAACTGTAACTGGGATTACAGGTGTACACCATCATGCCTGGCTACTATGTTTTTTTAAAAAAATATATATATTTTTTTTAAATGAATGTTTCAGGACTAAGCACTTTTATTTTTTCTTTGCACTTTTACTATTACTGTGACCATTATTTTGAAGAGCATGGCAACACTTTCTACTTTCGGAGAATATCAGATCCTATAGTTGTAGTTTCCAGTAAAAATGAATGAGAATAATGGAATATTTATGAAGTACAATAAAATAGGACAGTTTTCTTTCCTCCCCGTCTTTAAAGTAACTTTTTAATGTCTAACATCTTAAAAGAAATTTATAATTAGCTATTCTAAAGCAATTCAGAAATATTTACTTGCTTTCAATCCTAATATT
Source organism: Glis glis (assembly GCA_004027185.1). Taxonomy (NCBI): domain Eukaryota; kingdom Metazoa; phylum Chordata; class Mammalia; order Rodentia; family Gliridae; genus Glis; species Glis glis. The sequence continues at coordinate 723 of PVJS01014477.1, forward strand.
TATATTTTAAAAATAATTTATTAAAGTAATGCTGTAGATAAAACTTTGGTGTTAGTTATAGCTATCTCAAAGTCACGATGGTGTGGGAAAGGTCACTTGGAAAGTCGGGCTGATCGAGTGGAGTGTATAATTTCCAGTACTTGCCACAGTCTTTGTCATTGTCTTTTAATGACTGTTATAAGTTATTGCTAGTTTCTATTTATCACTTTTCAACCCATACCCAAATTAGAAAATGAGATTATGCATTTGGCTACAAAATATGATTTCCAAAAGTGACAGGATTGTCTATTTTTGGTTTTTCTATAAGCAAGTTTGTTTTACATAAATGGCTTTTTTACAAATTTGAAATGTGAATATATTTTATTTTTTTCCCAGTGAGTACACAATACACAATTCTTTGACAATACTATTAACCAATTTTATGCCAATTTCTTTGCCAATCTAACAACATCAAATGAAACACATTAAGATTTTGGACGCTGTTTAGTGACTTAAACAAACTACAGTTTAAAAAAAATCCATCTATAAAACAAAGTATAAAAAGTCTACCCACGGCCACAAAATCCCTTATCTTGCAACACTTTTAAAGTCACAATAAATGCTTTTGAAATTATGAGATTAAAAAAGTAGTAAATTGCATGTCATTTAAAAAAATGTATGGTGTTTCATTTGAAGTACACATTATAAAGAAGCAAAATAAAAGTAACTTCACCTCTAAGATTATGTGGAAAGACATGTTGCTTTACACCAATTCTTGTCATGTAGTTTTAGAAACACAGTATACAGAAGCAGATGAACAAACTAACATTCGTGAGTGTTGTGGTTCTGCACATCTTTAATACTGTCACACAGTCACTTCCCAGTGGACGTAATCCACAGTTTATAGCTCATTGGCATTACTACTGTTTTATTGTCAATGGACAGTTACATAAACATATTGAATAGAAATTGGGAGGTGTTCCACCAAAGCGCATAGAAGCGTTCAACTCAAATCCCATTGGAAATATACTTAAATACCCACAGCATTAAACTCTGTCATAGAACACCATTTACTCTATTCTGCTATTCAAGCAAGTGAACTTGCAGTGGTTTGATCTCCCTTTGGTTGTGTGATACCTTACATGTTGGTCTTGATTTTCCTATATTTTCCCGTGAGCTGGATTCAAATCCTGTGAAGGAATCAATTGCTTTGATGCCCCTGTACTATCCTAACTTAGTTCTAAAATGGCATGGAAAAGATTTGCATGAGGGTAAGTTGACTCCACTGCATACCTGAGTTTACACACAGATAATATTAGTTTTCCAAAAGAGACTTTGCCTGCCATGAATGAAGCACTGCTTGTGTCTGGCATGACAGCACAGCAGTATTGCCTATGAGAGCAAGAGAAGTTACATCCTCTCCCACCCAGATTTCTTCTGATGGCTTATGCAGGCCTCTGTGTAGACCTGAAGAAAAGTGAGCTAAATAAATTTCTAATCACATTCATTTAATCAGCAACACAATTAAAAACTATGGTGGTTCTCATACAGGTTTGCATTCTTCAGTTGACATTATGACTTACACTAATTAGTAACTTTTTGTACATATTGCAAGTTGATGAAGGCTTCTGATTTTTGCTAGTATTCCTTAATTCACTTAGCAGGGGCATGTTATCTTGCCCTCCATCTATGTGAAGATGATATATATTGGGTGCAAGAGTTGATGGTCCAATTTATTTTAAACCAGATTTAACAGGCGATATGGACTATTCTAAAGACATATTCCAAGTAACCACAACGTCTACATTGACATAATCCAACTGTTATTTTTTATGTATGAAAGATTATCAGGAATGTATGAAGCTATTCACTGCATCATTCTCTAAGCCATCTGCATAAAGTCCTGGTTCCTGAATCATCTACAAATGCCAGTTACCAGGGGTCAAGGGTATATGGAATATTTGTAATAAATTAAGTTTTAGACTAAATTCAATTTTGGAGGAGCATAACAAGGGGATATAAATGAATACAACTCCTTAGAAATTTTTTTTTAAATAGAAAGAGGTGAAGTAGGGAACTTCCTAAATAAAAAATGAATTCCTCACATCTTAGAGTTGTGAATAATTATGCACTCATTTTTTTTTTGCAGAAACTCTTCACCTTTCCCAGTTTCTTTGTTCCAGAAAAATCAAACTGCATTAAAATTCAGGCACTGATGGTAGAAAGTTGATAAAGAGTTTACTAAGTGTGTCTCAGAGTTCCTTTTTTCTTCAATGAAGAAATGAACCACATGACACCAAGAATATGTTGGTGCCCACACAGAACATTGCATTATATGCTTGCCTGTGCTGATACAGTCTCAGGAAATAAAAAAAGATGGAACCATTTAATTCTATCATCCCTCTGCTACAACAACATGACACAAATTGGTGACTGAGCCAATAAAGCAGATTATGAGCTGTCATTCAAAGAGTCCCCTATGTTAGAACTGATCCTGACCATTACATTGAATATTTTTCAAAGTACCAACTACTGAACATATCATTGGAAAAATATTAGAAAATACAGGCAGAAATAGAATTTAAGATTGTGTAGGTAGCACATGGGAGAATGTCACAAGTGGGAATTTCAGGGAGGTTATCTTCTACATGACTGATTGACTATACATGTACAGTAGCTAACATACATCTCAAAGTCACATTTCTTCTGAGCATACATAACGGATGTTCAGGAACTTCTTGTTCTCAAAGCCGTGAAAACAAATGAGGCAGGACACTGTTATTAATGTCCACTTACAAGGTTTGGTTTTATTTAAAAAGTGTATAAACATGCATTTTTCTCCTTTTAAATTTTTTTCTCTCAATTTATTCATTCAAAATGGGTCAAACAGGTTTTAGTTGGTAGCCAATCTTTGAGAATGTACCATAAAATGTTTATTCCAATAAATCTACTGACTGTCAACTGAACATACTCTGAGCACTGCTCTTTAAGCACTTATGATGTAGCTGAACATTTGGTGGCACTGAATTCCCTTCTGAATCAAATGAAACACAAAAGTGTATATAGACTGCATTCATTTCAAAATGTCACAAATTTAAGTGATGCAGCTCTATCCTCTAGTGTGTACTGTACATGTATTAGAAAGATGAAACAAGATATTGCAATAGAGTTCATATTTGGAAGCAGCCTGAGTATGTCCCGATAATAAATTGCTTAATCTTTATTTGCTAGATATCTTAGAGTTCATTTTATTTGTTTCCTTGGGGAACTCCATGTTATATTCTGTCTTAATCAGTTGGAGAGATTAATTATGGTAATTCAGAAAATCTGTTTTTAAAAAACTGTAATATAAATACAGCTCTTGTGAAACACCTTAATTTCCTTTTGCCTGCTGCAATTCTCAGATGGGTCAATTACAATGACAGGTGAAGTTGATTCTAAATAAAACTTTAATTATCTTTTTTTTTTTAGCAAGTTTAGTACATCTTCACTACCTGCGTACTTCAACGTACATTCAGTCTAAAGACTTGAGCTTCCTTCTTTTGACCCCTACTTTTGTCAGTAGCAAAAGCCATGTTTCTGCTTTTTTCAATTGACTTATTCCTGATGTTCGAAGAAGACTTTGCCAACACCGCTGTTCCCTTGCATCTTTCTATTTCTACACCCCAACTGAAAACCATCTAACATGATTGGTTACACCAGCATCATCCAACCTAGCTTACAGTACAGAAACCCCTTCACATTCAATCTTTTCTTCATGTCATGAGGAGTAGAGATTTGTGCTTATCACCAAATAAAATTGCAGTGCAAAAATTTAAACATAAAAGTTACACAATTAAAAGTTAATATATGGCACCACAGCCTATTAATTCACATATAGTACAACAGACCAATAAGAACAGACAATAATATGAACAGAGCTAAAAAGAGTGAGCTTGCATAGCAATGCACAAAAGAAATTATGTACAGAGGAAAATCCTTTTCTTCCTGGAGGGCGAGTTTTGCTTTTCTTTCTTTTCTATATACTCCTGACAAGAAAGAGTTAAGGTGGGTGGTGTACTCAAGAGAAGAACACAAGTAAAATATCTGTGGGATATGTGTGGCTGTGTGTCTTTACATTGCATTTACAGTTCTTTCAATAGTACATAAATAAAAGAAATTGTTCATTGCACTGTTTAGTGTCATCACTTCCATGAGTTCGGACCTGATGGCCCTTCAGAGCAGCTTTGGATGTCTCCTCTCAGTTACTCTAAAGAGAGACAAAAGACAACAATCAGAAACAAAGCTGGCATTTAAACGAAGTATTCCTCTATCCTGACTAGCATAACCAAAATCCAAGCAACCAGACAATAAATGAAGATAAGGTCATCAGACTGATGAAGGGAGTTCGTGCATTTATTTTTGCTGGAAGGAAATGGACAGGGAAAGGAGGAGAAACACTCTAGAATTTGGAGATTTAAAATCCAAATGGAGCTCATTTTTGTTTTGCTTGTGAGTCTATAATAAATTCAAAGCAAAATGCAAAGAAAAATCCAAGTATCCATGAATCAAATTAAAATTATGAATAAGTTTTAATAATAATCAGATTAGCAATAGCCAATAATAATGATAACTCAGGTCAATAAAAAACTCAGTTTTTAGCCTATTTTCCCTTTTTATCATCTAGTGAAACCCTCTAAAGAAATAGTCTGTGATATAAGTATGCATAATAGTAATTCCATTTTTGTGTGTGTGTGTGTGTGTGGTACTAGGAATTGAACCCAAGGGGGCTCTACCTCTGAGCTACACCCCCATCCCTTTTTATTTTGAAACAGGGTCTCATTAATTTGCTGAGGGTCTCACTAAGTTGCTGAGGCTGGCCTTGAACCTGTGATCCATCTGTCTTAGCTTCCCAAGTACTGGGATTACAGGCATGTGCCACCACACTGGGCTTTAGTAATTCTATTTTTTCACATGAGGAATTCAAGAGATTAGGAAAGTAGTTTACTTTCTTGTTACATAGCCAGGTAAGTGGTTGAGGATATTAGAACCCATGGATATTCTCTTAACAGTGCTTTTAAGCTGAATTTAAAGAAGTGCTTGAAAATATTATGCAGTTATAATACTGACATAGAATGGAGGTGTTGGTAAATTTTCTGATAAATTTAACAGAAGGAGGTCAATGTATTTTACTCTGACATACTGTAACATTCCTATCTTTCTCTATCACCTAGTACTTTAGATTTAGAAAACTGATTAGTTATACTGACTACCAATGCCAGTTCTTTATTCCAAAAGGGAAAGTTGTTTATAGAATTCCATTATAACCAAATATTAAAAAATTAACTAAAATCAAAGAGTAGCTTTTCAGGGTTGACTCACCATGTTTAAAAAATAAATAAATGAAAAGCAACAAGAGTAGGCAGAATTCCTAAAGAAGTGTTTTAAAAACTACCAAGAGGCCAATATATTTCCCTTTCTTTTTTTTTTTTGTGGTACCGGGGATTGAATCCAGGGGCATTCTACCTCTGGGCTACACCCCCAGCCCTATTTTTTGTTCTTTATTTTGAAACAGGGTCTCAGTTGCAGAGGGCCTCACTAAGTAGCTGAGGCTGGCCGCGAACCTGGATCCTCCGGTCTCAGCCTCCCAAGTACTGGGATTACAGGCGTGCACCACCATGCCCGGCATATTTCCCTTTCTTTATTGTGCTCAGTTAGAATGGGAAAGAAAACTACCAAGTAGACTATCTTTAACTTGTAAGTATTGAGATTAATTGCCTACATCGATTTTTTTTTTTTAGTACTGGGGATTAAACCTGGGGACTCTTTACCACTGAGCTACATCCCCAGCACTATTTAGAAAAAACTTGAGATCCTACTGCCTCAACCTCCTGAATAGCTGGGATTATAGGCATGTGCCACCATTCCCAGCTTGAAACAGTTCTTACACTGTCTAAATCAACTTGAAATATCAGTCATTGACTGATGTAAATAGCAATCATCAAAGTTATGAGCAAATTTGTTCAAAATCATAATTGATTTTTTCAGAGTAGCACAAGCTTTCAATTATTCTGATGTTTGTTTCACATGGCAATGCTATTAACCCACTATTCTTTCTAAATTGCAATAGCCTGTTAAGTGACCTCAAGCACTTACATAATTCACCTGTAAACTGTCCTTGACTATTTGAGGCCATATATCCTATATCAAGAAGGTCGCTGGCATTGCGCTGGTGGCCTCCCCGCAATACCTCGGCTTTCCTAGGGCCAGTGGATCCTTTAGACGAAGCTGTTCCTGATGAGCTGTGGCCTCCTGGAGACGGGAAACTGGGCTTGCTGTAGGGCACCAAGGCCTCCTCTGAAAAAGAAAATTCATAACGTGCTAAACTGAATCTCAACATGGAGACAAACGCAAACTTAACTCTTAAATAGGAAGCTCAGAATGGACCCATTTTATTATATCATTCTTTAGTGAAATTAAAATTACGAGGCTTAATCAAGCCCGGATATTAAAGGAATTTCCATGTGCAAGCAACATTTCCTACAATAGGAACTGAAGCAGGATTAAATTAAAGGAGATCTTGGGATAAGTATAGAATGTTACATATATTATTTGCAAAATCTAAATTCATTGTAAAAGAAAGCTGCAAGCAATGAACCACAGTTTTAACAAAAAGCATATCTGAGAATAATTTCTGGAGTTCAGTGGGGCTCCAATTTAATTTTCCCATTAAGATCGAAGGAATGTGACTGTTGTTTTAGTTTAAATTACAGTAACGTTTTCTCAATCACTTTAGATAAAAAACGATATATTAGTTAATTAAATATACTTTTAAAATTTCTGTTGTTGCTTGAGAAATAAATACATTATTTGAAAAGCTGTATATTTCATGAAAAGGAAAAGACAAGCCACTCAATTTCAACAAATGTGTTAGCATTCTTTTTGTATAGTGTTTATAAAAACTCATCATTTATATTGCTAAATAATTACTTGATGCTTTGACTCTTTCTCTCTGTCTCTTTTCATCTCTCCCTATCTCTTTCTCTACTCCCCTCCTTCATTTTTTTTCTTTTTTCCTAGGTATAGGCCACTCATAAGTGATTAGATGACTAAAAAATGCTGGCTGAATTTATTATTTCTCTCCTTAGATAGTTTTTTATGACAGGGATCACATAATTTTTCTCTCACATTTTGAATGGTGTACCCTTCCTAAATGTTTCACTTAATCTAGATATTGATATAGTCATCTTCTGGCCCTTGTACAAACCAAGTCTTACAAAATCTTGAGCACCAAGTTGTGATAAAGTATAATTATGGAAAATTCATGGGAGAGGACATATCTCATAAAGATTAAGTCCAAATAAATAAATGAATACGGAAATTGTTTCAAAAGTTGTGTATTAACACTCAGTGAATTTTAATGTGAGATATTCAAGAAAATGCATTTCTATTACAAACCCCAATAATATCCAACCAGAAACCAGGAAACTAATGGTGTGACATTTTCAGGAAGCTTGGTTTATAAACAAGAGTGTTTCCTATGGAAGTGTGAACAATCAACTACATTTAACCAGGTGGAGAAAGTGCAAGCCCAGTTTAACCTTTTCCAGCATGAGGTCTCTGTGGTGGGCATTTACTTGCAACTTTATAATTTATATGAATTCACCTACTTGACTGAAGTGTGTTCTCCCTTTCAAATGACTGGTTACTTCAGTCAAAATGAACAGATGTGTTGAAGGTGGAGATTAAACTGACACACAAGATGAAATTTAGTGGTTTTATAAGTACTCAAAGGCAAAAACTCAAATTGTCTCCTGAGCACTGCAGATGAAGGCCGAGGACTCTGGGATTTAAAGACTCCAGGGAGAGGTTAACTTGAACCATCCCCACTAGAATCAGCAGTGAGGCATGTGCTGGTGAGCTCTGCAGAGGGATTCCTACTTCAATGACTAAGTTAAGGCAAATGTATTTCAGATGCCCTTGAACAATTGCCATTTCTAAAATAACCTAGTAGAAAAACAAAATGGTAACAGTCCACACTTTCTGGGACTGTGCAGAACACACCTGATCCAACACCTGGTTTTTGTGGGGCTTTCCGTACATCTTCTTGGCGTTCTGTGGAGCTTATCCATTCCTGGGTTTGTCGCTGCCACTCTAGAGAGGTTTTGGCTGGACAATCCAATGAGCTCTTTGTGTCTTCTAAGTTGGCTGCATGTTGTCTCTCTAGAGAGCTTCCTTTTCTCTCTGCTGAGTTTTCCACGTTACCAGCATGCTGGCTCGGGCCTATTTGCTGCCTTAAACCCTGACCTGGTGGGGGATCTGGTGGTGGTGGAAGATCTAAAAATTTTGAATAATGTTTAGAATGGACTAAAATTTCATGAAAAATACAGGTTTCAGTTCAAGATGAAAAAAAAATTCTTGCCCTCATACAAGCATTAACCATGCAAAAGAAATTCGGGGAAAATAAAAATCAACTATTGATTATCCAAAATGCATATTATTGATCTCTCTGCTGTCTTCTTAACACAGCATCATTTAAATAAAATTGACTGGTTGTATCCGACTGTTAAACATGGAAAGTGCTTTCAGCTGCACACTGGGCTAACATTCAAGGTTAAAGGACAATTTATTTTCCTACCCATTCCATTGTCCAACCTCCCTTTTCAAAGTAGGAAAGCTATGGCAAAAAACATAAGATCACTAGAAATTCTAGCAGATATGGTAATAAAAGTCCCAGAGAAGAACAAAAGCTCCCCTGCCAATCTCCATAGGAAATACTCAACCTCAGGAAATTAAGAACTCTATGTCATATCATATGTTAGTAACATATGATTGCCTTGACCCATGTATGTGGCACATTTAGTAACAGTCAAGGGTTAAGCTAACATTTATTAAACACAATTAACATTCTGCCTGACAACCAATTCTGGCTATTCGTTTCATGTGTTAGCTAATGAGTTACAACTAATATATTATAATCTTCCAATGTATTAATTTTAATAAGTAATAACCAATGTTCAGAGTACAAATTGAATATGCTTTATAATGCCACAGTAGGCAATATATCATATGATCACTAGAAATCATAGTAGTTTCAGATATAGTGGAATAGATAATTTTTCAGAAAAGCTTTTTAAATTAAATAGCGGAAATGAAAAACTTAAAAGTTCAAGTATCAGCAAATTTTTCATGTTTCTTTTCTTAGCTCTTCAGAACTTCACCTTTATATTTTGAATGTTTTCAATGGTGAAGTCATATTTCCTTATTATACTTTTAAGTATTACACTACTTCTGAAATCACTTTGTTGAAGATTGTATAATCTTCTAAACATTCATTTGGATCCATTTCTTCTAATTTTTCTGCATGCTATTGTAAACTTCTTCGTTCATTCTTTGAGTATTGGTAATTATATTATCTGTTCACAAAAATGAAATATCATACGAAATACATTTGTTTCATTAATAGAGGACATTGTATTTAATATAGGCAATTATTTCTCATGTCAGTTTTATAAATGTGTTCTCTTGTTTCTAATAATATTCTTTGTGAGATTTAAAAGGGAAAAGTAAACACTTCTTGTATACACACACACGCACACACAAAACAGCTCACTTAAAGAAAGGCTGTGTTGTTCATTTTAAGCTTTATGCTTTGTGCTATGAATAAAATGATATTATCCTCCATGGAAGATATAATATTGGTCTCCTTAGCCTCTTCTCTGGTAATTTCCAACTAAGAGCAGCATTCCCAGTTCTTACATATGTCCTCATGTTAGATTATGCATTACTAATTATTGAAGAGAACAGGGGCTCTTTCTGGGAGAATCAAGTTGTATTTGGAACCTTTCTTCTAAAATGAAGAATAATACAATATTGAGATATCTCTTTGTTGGGTAATTCAGTGAGTCTGATATTTTTATATTCAACACTGACTTCCTTCACTATATATTATTATAAATACAAATTAATTATTTTATTTGAGTTATTGGACTTAGACTGACAGCAAGGAGAAATTATTATATTTGCTTCCAAAATAACATATCTTGCCATCGATTTTTATTCTCCATAAGAACAGCTTAATTTCTAAAATGGCCAAAATGGTATCTGCTTATGCCAGCTAAAATTCTGAAGACGATTAAATTCAACCTGAAATTATATAGCCTCATAATTAAGTAATATCCTTGGAGAATGTATCTTCTAAGAAGAATGGACATTGCATGCACATTGAAATAAACAAATTGAAAAGAGAGATGGAATTACAAATGCTTGTAGAAAAAAGAAAAGCATATAATCAAATACATTTACTTAAATTAAATTTATTATTCAATTTTATGTTGATTCATTTCAACCAAGTCAATTCACTAAAGAGTATCTTACTGGCCTACTGAGAATTAGCTATTGTCAGGCAACAACAGTCCAGTAAGAGAGGTAACATTATTATCCTCATATTTTAGATAAGAGAATGGGGACACAAAGAAATGAAGTATCTCCAGCCTGGATCTCTTTTCCCATAAACTCCATACTCATAGAACCAAATCCACAATGGACAATTCCACTTGGATGCTTAGAAATATTCTTAGATTTCACAAATCAAAACTGAGCTCCAGATCATCCTTTATAAAATATACTTTTTCTATAAAGATCTCTCTCCAGTAGTGGCAATTCCATTATACAAGTTCACTATCACTATGAAGTGATCTTTGATTACTCGCTTTACAACTTATAATAATTTCATTAACAAATCCTATTAGCTCCAATTCTAGAAACTAACCTTTTTCATTGCTTCTGCTAATTCCACTAATTCTACCTTGCTACGAACCACTGTCATCTATTCCCTACATTGCTTCTACAATGTCCTACATGACCTGCACTTTTATACCTTTGCCCCATTTAATATATTGCAATATGTCACTCCTCTGTCTTACACACACACACACACACACACACACACACCTCCAGTCATTTCCCATTCAACATACTGTAAAAGCTAAAATCACTGCAGCAACTTAAAAGTGCTGGCCCTTGTTTGCTTGTCCTGATTTCATACTCTATTTTGTTGCTCTGCCTGCTTTAGTTGTACTGCTCCCCTTCCCTTTTATCCGGTAAGTTCCATGTTTTCACTTCCTGTTTTCATGTCCTAGAATGACTTTTCCTCGGCTATCAGCCTTGTTCTTTGCTTACATTCTTCTAGTCTTTTCTCAAATGTCACCTTGTTGTTGAGGCCTTCCTTAAAAACCCTATTAGAAACACCTCTTCCTGACCCCCTACTTTTTAACTTCCTTCTCTTTTGTTTCTTTCTCTATGTCAATGATCACTCTCCTACATACTTTATATTTCCACTTATATATTTCTGTTGGTCTTTATATCACCCTCCACTAATATATAAGCTCCAGGAGATGAGGGAATGTTTGTTTATTTGGTTCCTATTGTCTATCATATGGAATATACTTAATAAATATTTGTGTGAATCAATCAATGAACATATAAATTTGCTTAAAGGTCAAAGGTAGCAGGTGGGGGAACTGGAACAGAGCCCCCTCTCTGAACAGGGTATTAAGAACTAGAGGGAAGAGGTAGAGATTGGAAGAAGATGGTCTAGAAAGCTTGGTGGGTAGAGATCAGCTGTCTTTTGGTCAGCACTGGTTAGTGTATTGGTTTCAAAGGGTATTCTCTGATTCATTATGTGAATGGAGAGATGATGTGGATTCAGCTATACCTGCTTAGGAGAGACTTTACACAAGAGAAAAGAGTACTCCTTAAATGTGTCTTGGTTTTGAGGACAGAGACTGAAATGTCCTGCTATCCCCATTTCCTTTTTGAGGACACAGGGAAGGTTACTTTCCCATTCTAGAAGGTGGTTAGACACCATGGGAGGGAGTTCTCAAAAATGAAGTATGAGAAGTAATGAAGCTTCTTGCCATGAGAACCTCCCAATGATCACCGGGGTTCTGCCTTTGCCTCACTCAGAAACCAAAAAGGTCCAATCTGAAAACGATGTTATCCCAATGCAGAAGAGGCCCACATCCTTACACTACCACTTAGAGGAGAGCCACTCAACCTTAATGGATTATAGAATCAATGAGAAAGAGGTTTTTACTGTGCCAAGACCCTGAGGGTTAGAGGTGGTTTGGTAAAACAGTTAGAAATAATCACCCTAATTAATATGACCACAAAACACTATTGTAAAATCTATAATGCAAAAGTTTTACTGTAAGGTGGCCAACACTAAATGCTACTAAGCAGTAACCTTTCCAAAAAGAACAATTTTATTTTACATAAAGATGTTATGAAATTATTCCTGACATATGGATTCGTACCATATAAATGATATAACATAAATGTTTGTTGTAAAATAATATTTTTAAGGATAATTTGTAGAGTGCCATCCAAAATAAATGTTCTTGTTTCATAATTAGAATGTCTCTGGATCAAACACTTTGATGACATGTGAGCCAAAATTTCTTTGCAATATCACCACTTTCAAAATGTATTTACTCATAAAACATAATCCATAACCATGTTTTAGAATGGTGGCACTGAAAATTTAGGAACCTATTTGTTTTTAGAAAGATAAGTAATCTATTGATCATGCTTTATCTAGACATACTAAAAATCTTGCAAGAAAATATTATAGTGATAAAGTGAATGCTCTATTTTGTTGATTTAGATTTTATGTCATCCACATATTCTACATATGGTCTTCAAACATTTCTGAAAAGCCAAAGAAAATGTACAACCAAATTATTTTTCTCTTGCCACAGTAGTCAGAGCAGGAGAAATATACAAGATGATTAATTCTTAGATTTATAAGTAGCATAGCAGCAAGAGCAGTCTTTTTTTATTTAGAGAGAATAAGATCAACACTGCAAACTGCTTTAAGTGCTCAACTAATCTTCAGACCATCTGAGGCAGAAAGGTAGAGGGAAGCATTTTTGTTCACCACAGGATATCCATTTATAGAGAATCAAAAACCCAATTGTGCCCTTAACCTTCATATTCCATAGAAGCACTTCCCAATGAAAACAAAGTAAGCAGGAAAGATAAGTAAACCTGAAAGCTTCCGGAACAAGCATGTTTGGCTTTTTAAGTCTTCTTAGCATTGTAAGGTGACAAAAGCAAGCACAGAGATGGCTGCCAGGCAGTGAGTGTCCTGTCCCATCACACCAACAAAAAGGACAAATGCTTTCTTTTCTTCCAACCAAGATTCATTCTGTCCCATAATGATAAGTCTAAGAGTGCTAAGGACTAGGTCATAGCTTCTCAAAGCTGGATGTATGTTAGATTCACCTGTGCAACCTCAAAGATACTCATAACTGGGTTTTACCCCAGGGCAATTATCAGAATCTCCAGGGTATATTTGAAGATCTCCCCAAATGTTTCTAACATTCAGCAGGCCTAGGTGAATCTTTTTTGTGTTTAGTAGAACAATCTCCAGGATAAAGTTTGTATGCTCATAGGAGATAGTGCTGAGAAGGGAAAGAAATTTACCTTTGGGTCTAACATTACACTAGGTACTTTAAATATTGTATATTATATACCCTTAGAATAAAACTTCAGGATAAATAGTGCTATTCATGCATCAAAAAATATAAAAATTAAGTTGAAAATATAGAAGATAGACCATGCTCTGTAGAGTGGATGAAATACTCATTATGGACCTGAGACAACTTACAGTAATATTATTTCCTGAAACTAACAGTTTTCAAGCAAATATTCAGATTGGATGGTATATAAACAAAATAATTAAAATACATCATCAAATTATGACCCATAGGCCAAATTCAGTCATTGTTTCTTTTGTCAATAAAGTTTCATTAGAAATTAGTCAGAAAAAAAAGAAATTAGACTCCTTTTATTTTTACTTTGTCTATAGCGGTATTCATGGGATAATGGCAGTGTTGATTAGTTACGACAGAGATAATGTGCTCCCAAAAGCCAAGAAATATTATTATATGTACTTGAACAGAAAAAAAATGACTGACTCTGTTATGGTATGAATGATTTTATATCCCTAACATTCACACATTGAAATCTTAACTCTCAATGAGACAGTGTTGGGATTTGAGGCTTTGCGGAGGTGATTAGCTCATGAAGAGGGAGTCCTCATGAATGGGATTAGTAAAACACACTCCAGAGAGATCCTTTTTCCACAGTGTAAGGACACAGTAAGAAGGTCCCATCTATAAACCAGAATGTGGGCTCTAACCAGATACCAAATCTATCAGTATCTTGATCTTAGACTTTCCAGACTCCAGAATTTTGTGAAATAAACTTTTATTGTTTATAAGCTTTCTGCAGTTAATAAAGGTTACAATAAATTGTTATAGCTGCCCAAACAGCCTAAGACACTTTTAACTACATGATCTGTAGCATGCTTGTAGCTCTGAAATTCACAAAATTAAAAATTTACCAACTCATTTCAAGGTCTCTTCCAAGAGTGAAATACCATCTAAGAGAGAGCAATTTAATACCATAAATGTTCTGATACACATGCAGCTTATGTTTTCTTTCCTAACCTCAACGTGGAATGTTCACTAAAAAGCATTAATGGAAAATGCCAGGAGGGCAGAAAAATCAACACTGAAATGTGGTATGGTAAACCTTCTTGAAGATTTGGGACATAGAAATAAGTCCTAAATAAGATTGTTGAAAGAGAGGGTGTTTTATTTAAACAAGACCATATTGCCAGTTCTGCCTTGGTATGTAAGGAGGCAATGCCTATCCTACCATATCTACTGCAATACAAGTTAATGGCCGCAGAGAGCACATTCGTTCAGTGAGGAGAGAAAAGTAAAGAAAACCAGCCTACCATCTGTCATTCCTTCCCTCCGATGAGGCAATGCTGGCTGTTGGTCCATTCGCCCTCCCTTGTGTTTTTTGGTGGGCCTAGGCCTCTGACTTTGATTCAGGGCTGCACTGGTGTTACTGTCGGTAGAAAATGGGCTGGTGGGTCGAGGTCTTTGAGAGGAGGTAAAGGCTTTTCCTAAAAAGAAAACAAAGGGAATGGGGCATAGAGAATGTCATTATAATTCACTGATTCTCTGTCATATTTCTGCTCTAAGTCTAATCTGTGTACCTACCTAGAGATGCCTTTTAAACATACCAGATATAGGTGCATCTCTATGCAAAACTGTATGTCCCACTACATATACAATGTCCAAGTTTTGATAAGCTAGAAACACCCCACCCACCAGAAAATATTCCAAACAAATAAACATAAAACAAATCCAACAATCAAAAAGCTCAATGTTGCTTGATTATATTTTTACTTAACCTTGGAAATCTTGTTACTTTAATAGATATATGCAAATACATGTGACATTTACTTCTCAAAATTAAAGAGGCTATTTCTGAAGGGAATTTTGTACTGTTTTATTTGTTTCATCAAATTTCACCATTGGAATTTTGCAAACTCTGAGCACAAAAATAAAATTTCTTACAATAATCACATTTGAAATTTTATCTGAAAGGTCTGCTCAGATACATATCTAAAATTGGCCTTACCACTCATGTGCATAACACAATGAATTCTATCTCTTTTAGCAGAAACTTAATACTCAATATCATGAATGTAGAGGATAGCGGGTTAAAATCACCTTGTATATCCAAAGTGCAATAGGAGTTTTCTGGTGAATATTACTGTATCTGAGCAGACTCCAAAATCTCATTGACACATGAAATGTACTATTTCCTTTTCTTCTGGTTTAGTACATATGAAGAAAAATTTATTCTGGGAAAAGGTTAGCTAATAAATTTTCAGCAACTTATTTTAATACAATGTTTATTATGGTAAGAGCGGCCTATTTTATGTGTATGTATTTATTCTGTTGTATATACAAACGTACCATATGTTGTTACATTTTCCTAAGTCAATGTGACATGATATTGCTTAATGCTTTATTAGCTATTAGCATACATGCAAGAAATGCACTTATGCCTTCTAATTTATTAGTCCCTTGCATTTTGTCACTGCTCTGCTTACAGCTAATGCCACAAAAAGCACTCAGGCAACATAAACTTTCTGACATATGCTTTATAAAGCAAGAAAATTCAAATAACAGTTATATTACAACATATTTTAGTTTGGATGCTATATGAAAATAAACCTCTGCAATGCTGGGAATATCTTTTTATTTTGTTTAAAGATACCTAATGCATGCTTCAAAGAAATATTGATGGTATAATTCAAAGAACACTTCCAAGAATCATTTTTATAATCTGAGAGTTTAATGAATGTCGAGGTCATTTTTCTTTTCTCTTTGAACACTATGAAGATTTTTAAAATGCATTTAATATTTCATTAGTTTGTTTTGTAAGATAGCTCAGTTTAATTTATACATTACCTTCCTATATGTGCAGATAAGAGGTACCTGTGCAAATATTAAGGCATACATCATTCCAAAGTTCTTTATTTTCAGAAAAACAAATGATTACAAATTACTAATGTATCATTACAGTTAATCCTATATTTTTTTGTGGAGTGAGCAGCACATGAGAAATTACACAATTGGCCTTTTCTATTATTACTTATTACTCTCAGAAATCAAAATTAAATTACTCTGAAGTACAACGTACTTGTAGTTATCATTTTATTCAACTTGCAAATGCAGTAGGTGTATTTTTAATTAGCATCCTTTAAAACAAATAATAAATTATTGTATTAAAATCTTAGCCAAACAATAAGACCATCAGCCATTTGAACTGTTAGACCGAAAGCCTTAGACCCATTCACCCCATGCTGAGGAAGCCTTTCCAGAAAATGCATTTATAGAAAGAGATGGGTCAAAGAAAAGGAACAGGAATAAAAGCTGAGTAATTTAATCACTAGGTTCATTATTGGTGTGTGCAGATTTTGCAAAGTGTGAGTTATTGAAAATTTAATGGCAATCTTAGTTGCTGCTTGGTTGTAATATAAAAAGGAAGCATATTCCAAATAATCAGCAGAGCCGTGAAAAGAAAGGGATTTAAGGGAGAGAAGGTAGTGAGTAGGAGTCTATTTTTGGCTCTGCAAATCTAGCATCAGGAGAGAGTTCAGGAAACATAGCATCCAAATTGTGTTCATGCATATTAAAGAGAGCCCTGCAGTCAGATTCACCGAGGATAAAGAACAGGAGAAAAAAAGGTCAGTGTCCAAGGGACAAGATTCTGTCATGCAAAGAGTGTTGACTTGGAGTCTACCAACCTGTTCTTGTAAGGCTGGTTCCATCCAGCCTAAAACCAGCTTTATCTGCTGCTGCCACCAGTGCTTGTGCAAAACTGCCGCTGGCAAAGATGGAACCATCTGAGGAGCTACCTACACTAGATCTATGACTAGAAAAGTTACGATCCTCATCAGATGCAGAGCCCCATCCATTTACCATTGAACCTAAAAACAAATGTAGTTGTCTAGTGAGTTGTAGATATTGCATATCTCATCTGCTTGTACACACTATACTAATGAGCAGGTAGGCTACCTCAACTCTTCGCTTCTTTGAAGTTGTATCATGGGTCCTTTAGCCAAACATCATCTATGTTTCAACACTCTAAGTGCAGTAGAATGAGGCTCATTTAAAATCTGTATCTGCTTGCAGCACATGAACAAAACATGTCCCAAATGGCTTAATTCTTGCATTGTTTAAATTATTACACGATCGTTTTTCTATAAGAAAACTGTTGTACATATTTTAAGTTCCTTCAATTCAAGGAAGAATATGCTCTTTGCAACAAAGTATAGCGTATTTAAACAGATCAGGGACTCAGTTGAAGAAATAATATGAATATATATATATATATTTTTTGCGGTACCGGATGGAACCCAGGGGCATTCTACCTCCGAGCTACACCCCCGGCCCTATTTCTTATCCTTTATTTTGAAACTGGGTCTCACGAAGTTGTGGAGGGCCTCACTAAGTAGCTAAGGTTGGCCGCAAACCTGGATCCTCCAGTCTCTGCCTCCCAAGTACTGGGATTACAAGCGTGCGCCACCACGCCCGGCTTGTGAATATATTTTGAAGTTAGTTCAGATCCAATGATAATCTGTATAAATTTGTATATTAGATATTGTACATACACTTGTATATTGTAGAAGGGAGGACTTATTTCAAGATTTTAAAATGAAAATTAACTACTCATGAAATAAAACAAAAATTGATAACAATACTAAATTAAATAAAATAAACATAAGAAAATATATTTTACAAAATGTCTATTAATTTCAATGCTCATTATGCTTTTTTATTTTTAATTATTTTAATAACTCATTTTCTTTTAATACTGATACTTATCTATAAAAATCAACCTTTATGAAGACTATGACCAACATTAATTTGGCTATTCTGCAAAATGAAACATGGCAATAGAGGAAAAGAATTTCAGCTTATTGTTCATTGTGAGGATACTGACAACTTTTTTCCTAAAGTTCTCGTTAGTCATTTATGATTTCATATCATTTCTTCAATAAAAAATGCTGGGAACCTTAACCTGTTATTTAATAAAATTAAAATTGCAATATTTATTTAAGTTGGTTACCATTAGTTCATGATACAGTAAGTCACCAAGTATTGCTGATCCAAATTTTTGTTCCTTTTCAACAAAAAGCATTTTATAAAAAGCTAATTTAGGATTTCTATATAAGCCAAATGGAAGAGATGAAAGTCAAATGCTATAGATCATCTCTCTTTTTCTTCAGTATTTAAGAGACAACAGTGTAGTTAGAAGCATTGCCACGATTCAGTATTTGTCGTTTTAGTCAAGCTTCCAGGATACAATAACATGGACTCCTGCACTTTCAAGACAGAGAAAACAGAAACTGAAGGGGTTTGAATGATCTGAGAAGTTAAAAGGGTGTTAAGTGTAGCAGAGAAAGATCGAGTTTTGATTCTATTTGCCAAAAGCACACAGATATACTTTTTACTTTCCAAACAAATTCCCTTGACACAGGCGGCTGCAAGGCAGCTGAGATAACACCAGCAACTGAGCCTCCTCCAAGAGATCCATTTCTACGTTAATAATCACAAGTCAAGGACCAACAGCTGAAAATGAGAGAAGAAATGATGCAATAGGCCTTGCAATAAAATGCTACAGGAGATAAGAAAAAATCAAAGTGATTCAGTGAGGGGTCACAAAACAATATGAAAGTCTAGAACTGAGAATACGTTTAAAACACTTGAAGGCTCAGTCTCAATCCCTTCCATGTGTTTCCCGTTTTTCTAAATGTCTGATCTCATTCTTCCAAACAAGCATCTACTTATTCTTCATCTCCTTTCATCCTTAAAATCTTCCTATTTTCCTTCCAGTACCTCTGTCTTCCTCATTGTAATGTAAATTATCTTTCAAAGCACTTACACTGTTGTTGCTCTGTTAAAGACTGACCTCGTTCACCAATGCCACATCCAAACTCCTAATTAGGTCTCTGAGCCCCTTCATTATTGAGCCCAGCCACCTGTGCATCCCCAATGGATCCTACGGCCAGGGCAGTCTCTTTGACCCACCTATATGTCACTCTGTATGGCTGCCAACTCTTAATAACCACTGCCAAACCTTAAAGTCTAAATGAAATACCAACTCTTTGCTCACCTTGTTTCTAACTCTCCTTCAACCTTATGTTGGGGCGAATCAATATCTCTGTCATCCAAACACTGTGCATACAGTAGCCTAGCCATTCTCCAGTGGAATTCTGGAGATTAAGAACTATCTCTTATTCATTTTAATATTTCTTGTTACAGGAGAGTTGTATAGTAGAAACTCATTGAACTGTGGGCATATTGAATTAAATGCATTGAACATTCCATTATTCATTGTAAATGATAAGTGAAATTCTATTTGATGTATACTTTCTTAGCAATGACTTTTTTAGTTGCAAAAAGAATGTTCTCATAAGCATTCCTATAAAATGTATTAAATAAGAAATACAATGTTGATGAACTCTTGTTGATAACTTGGACAATGGAAATAGCAATGTTGTAATCATCCAAAATGAGAAAGTAAAAAACTGTAAGATATATAATTTTTATTATATTGTAGAACATAGGTTATATATGAAAGTACATGTAATATATATTTTGGTAATGCTTTGATGGACTTGAATATTGATATTTAACAACATTTCATTCAAAATTAAGAAGCTGAATTTACATGAAGTGGCCATTTATTGTGTGTGTGTGTGTGTGTGTGTGTGTGTGTCTTCTCCGTTCATATTTACCATCTAATGTACAAAAAATACTTGAGTCTGTTTGTGTTTGGTTTTGTTTCAGTTGGCCTGCTCTGTGGTTCTACTCTGAGAATCTAGTATTCTGGCATACTACAATCTAGTCTCTGAATCTGAAAAACTCAGAAAAAAAAATCCCACATTACAGTAGTGTCACCAAAAGAAATGACACCTTGTGAGACACCCTAGCAGAGAATTAACTTAACTCCCCCCCCCAAAAAAAAACCAACCTGTTTATAGCAAGGCCTGTGATAGCAAGGCCTCCACATGAGGATTTCCATACACCCATTTGCCATACCCTAAACAAATCGGCAATGTTTCAGCATTTGTCTTTGCTCTGACTTCTCTCAATCTTCAGAGCTGATTGACATGTCCTCAAAAACCCCATTTATTTATAAGGTTTCTCTGCATGCTTTTTGTCCCCTTCTCTGGGAAGAGAGAGTAACATGGAAGACACGGCTTACAGTAGGTGTTGTGTTGCTCAATAAAGAAACAACATCAGCTGTCTTTTTTGTACTTCCTGTAAGAGCCAAAAGACTAGATTGATGACTTCAGAGTTGAAGAGAAATGTGCCAGATACTTGGCTACACTAGGCAACAAGAAACGTAATGACATAGAGAGAGAGAGAGAGAGCGGGAGCGAGAGCGAGAGCGAGAGAGAGAGAGAGAGAGAGAGAGATTAGTGTAATTTCTTTGATGTCAAATTGGAGGGCAAGGAACAGATTTTTTTCTTTCCCTTAGCATCTCTGCCTCTCTATTATATCTTCAAGAAACTCTCCTCTGAATTGAGGGTAAGATATATTGAATGGGTACATTAGTGGGGAATATTTTCAAAGCTATTTGGCCAAATTCCATAAATAAAAAAGGTGTGTATCATATATTAAAGAACCTCCCATAAAGTTATTAAAATGTTCAACATTTACTGATTTTACTTCTAAGTGGCTATCATATTTTCCTCTTCTTTTAGATTTAAACATTAAGAGTGATCTGAAGAGTAGGGCAAACAATAACCAAACAGAAGGAGGAAGAGGAGGAGGAGGAGATTGAAGGAAGAGAAAAACAATCCATAAACTAAACTAAGTCATTTTATTTTTCCATAAATGTAAGTATAAACATGAAAATTAGAGTGAAAACCAGGTAAAAGCAGCTTAGCCAGAGATTCTTCACAAATTACAAGCAATCCATACCCATTTGACACATTATAGCCCCAAACATAATCAATACATATTTAAATACTTAATGAAAAATGAATTTATGTCACATAGCCAAATTTATTAGTGTTTGCCTTTTCAATCTTTCCAAATTTCTCAGCTTTAAAATTACTGAAAGGTAAAAAAAAATCTCAAATTTATTCAAGCTGTTAAGGAAGAACTGCACATAGGACATTAAGTTGTTGCTCAAATGTTACTGAGCATAAAATTCCATGATAAAGTGGCATCTTGCTGTGTCTCTATTACATCTTCAGCACTAAAATTAATTTATTATCAGTCATCAATTCATTTACATGTCATTTTATGCTAAATCCTTCCTTGCTGATAAATGCTTATCCTTAGATCCATTAAGCTAGAGTAAAGTCTGTGCCTTCTAATATGACCCTGCTAATTGTTGCATTACCATTTTTATGAGATACAAAACTAACGGTCCCCAGATTTTGAGCCAATATTTAATCCAGGAACTCTTCCTATGGAGTGCTATTTGTCTAACTATCTGCTAAGTAAAATCTTCAGCTATAAATGTCTTTGGTCAAATCAATCCAAATATTGACCTCTGCCTAGATGTAGAAAAACATGTCTGTTTTTTGAAAGTTCTTTTACTTCACTCAAACATATTGAATATGCAACAATGCAATAATTTCACTCATGTTCCTGAGAGAGAGAGAGAGAACGAGAGAGAGAGAAAGGTGTTATATGTAGGAATAACAAAATAAGCAATTAAAAACCTTCTTCCTTGGCATATGTGACACCTGTTAACTTATTTCACAGAAAAAAATTATACATAAGATAGTAACCTTTTTTAATCTGTTCAACTTTGCTGTGTGTTTAATTTCTTTATAAAAGACATCGGTGCCTAAGAAAATAATTTCATTAATTTTTGCATTACTCCTGAAATTTCCTTCAATATTAACATTATTTAAAAAAAAGTTTTTGTGGCAGAGGCAAAGCTTCAGTTCAAAATTTTTCAATGACCAAGGCACTAAAAGCTATGTGCTCAAGTCAGATGGTAAGCTGCCAGGTTTTATTGTTTTCATACTGATCTGGGGTGGGAGTTCCCGTAAAAAACCCCAAAGACATAAAATAGAAAATATAGAACTGCAATTTCCTTTCAGCTATGGTGTTCATGTGAGGTCGAACAGGCAAGGAAACTTTTATTTGTTTCACTTAACAGCACTCAATCTTGGTCTTATTTTATGTGATCACTGAGGCAGTTAGAATTGTGGCTACATGTTCGGGACATTTTCCTCCTGCCCTATTTCCTGTTGCTTTCTGTTTCTTTTTCCATGGTGGTGTCTTTACATTCCGGAAATACTTACCCTTGACTCCCACCATGGAAATTATAGAAAGAAATGTTGAAGCTTTCCCCTTCCCTGTGACCCAAAGACAGCAAGGTTAGTATTTAGGAAGAAATATGACAAGCTTATTCCTAAAGATGAAAACAATTCTGTATGGTTATTTTCTATTCCAAAACAGAGTGTGAAGGGCTGTGATAAAAATATATTAGTACTTTATTACCACAAAATAAGTGCATATTATATGCATAGATTAAAATAAAAATTGTAAAAATGAGATTCCCTGCAAAAGGGCCAAGTCAAGTTTTGTTAGAATAGGCCACTGTAACTGAGCATAAAACTGAATATGAGAAAAATAAATAAGAAATGTCATATCAAAAATTAATAGTTTGATCTTGATTAAGTGCATAATGGGAAAGGACTGATGTTTTCAGAGACCAAATAATGTGTTCTATCTTTATAAATACATATGTATCCATCAGTATACACAAACAGAAAGATGCATATATTGAGTTAACAGACTAAAACATTATTTTCCTCTTAAATATTAAGAAGGAAGAGATTAGAAGAAAGTTGTGCATTTTAGGAGCAGAGATCATGGTAATTTATCTTTAGATTAAGACTGATTGATTTTGTATGTTCTTCTGCCGCTTATCAGATGGGTGACCTTGAAAAATTATTTGAATTGCTCTGTGATTCGATTTCCTTATCTATATAATGAGAACAATAATAAAAACATGGCTGTGAGGATTAAATGAATTAATACATAGTAAATTTTTTTTTTTGGCAGTACCGGGGATAGAACCCAGGGGCGTTCTACCTCCGCGCTACACCCTGGCCCTATTTTTTATACTTTATTTTGAAACTGGGTCTCACGAAGTTGCGGAGGGCCTCAGTAAGTAGAGAGAGAGAGAAAGACATGGAGAGAGAGAGAGAGAGAGAGAGAGAGCTGAGGCTGGCCGCGAACCCGGATCCTCTGGTCTCCGCCTCCCAAAGTACTGGGATTACAAGCGTGCGCCACCACGCCCGCTATATAGTAAATTTTTAAAATGGGAGTGGTACTTTTCTTATAAAGTGTCACATACTAAATATTTTAGGCTTTGCCTCCTTCCTTTCCTTCCTTCCTACCTTCCTTCCTTCCTTCCCTTACTTTTGCTTATTTCTTGTTTCCTTATAACCCTTTAAAATGTAAAAAGCATTATTAGCTCCCTTAACCATAGAAAACCAGGCCACTGCTTACAGTAGTGTGTTACACCTACTAGGGGCTATATATTTGCCATTTATTATCATTGTTATTATTGAACATAAATTCCTAGTCAAATGATAAGAAGTAATGGGCATAAAATAAATTTTCTTATGAGAATAAATACATAAAATAATAGGTTTGAAAATAGATAATTCCATTGATGAGGTTGCGGAATATGGAACAACTGGTATTTTCTTCTCTTTCTGGCCTCTCTTTAAGTCATTTCAAATTTCATGAAATCCCTCACAAAATCCTTAGTTTTTATGAAAACATTCATATTAGAGAATTTCAGTTGAAAATAATGACTAATTTATTGGCACAACAAACAAGTTTAGAACTGTAATGATGGTAAGATGAGAATCCCCTCTTAGGCACTTACCATCTTACAAACAGCAAGTCAACTGAGGTAGTGCCGCTAGTACAGCCCACCTCATTTCACACCATTGACCTAGCCTTAAGTGTCTGAAGAAAATGTAAGCACTTTAGGACAGCATTCAGTAACATGCTGATTTCCATAACACTTGGTCCATATATACATCCATGTGAGGGCTATCCTACATAGACGTGTATGTATGCACACACACACACATTCTATTACACACACACACACACACACACACATACCCTATTTTCTCTCTCACATATACACCTAAATGCACTCGCTCCCTATACACACTCTCACACACATACCCTTTCTACATACACTAACCTTATCAACACTCTCATACGCATTTATTCACATACACTCACATTTATGCACACAAACTGTAATACACTCACATACATTATAAACTCTTCACACCCACTCACATTCCATACACACTTTTAATCTTAGCTACACTGTTATACGCGTTTATACTCATACATTCACACTCCCTACTCATGCACACACTAGTGCACTCACATCCCTTACACACACATATAACACCTATAGACACTCATTCATACTCCCTACATACACTCACACATACATACGTACCCTAGAATGCAAAGTAAATCTAAGATCAAACTTTATCCTCAATGTTATTGGTGTATGGAAAGACAAAATCACAAGGGGCGATTATTTGGCTCCTTCAGTGTAAAGTGCATTATTCATGGGATAAATTCATTGTGGAATACATACCTGAACACCCTGAGGTTTTTATATATGTCAGTAATTAAGCAGTGAATTCATGTAGGAAAACAGACTTTGCTTTTTTAGCAATAAAAGCTTCATTTGGAGGGAACATTATACTAGCTAGCTACAGGAGAAATGCAGATTGCTGGAGCCGCAGGCACATTAGTCTAACTTGTGCCTAACAGGTGAGTGTGTGAAAGTGCAGAATGACATTCTCCTAATTTGTAGATATATCATCATTTTCATTATATTCTTTAGTAAAAGAACTATATAGGCTACAGCTGACTTTGTCATTATTACTGCAACTTTTTACTGCATTCGTAATGGTAAAGAGTTCAGTATCATTAGTGAAATATGCAAAAATATGCAGAATTTTACCCTAAAGGAGATTATGGTAGAAATCCAGGCAAAGAGGCTTAACATCATAGTACAGTAATAAGTCAGCTCTCTGCAGTCAAAGATTTTAACTTTTGCTCTGTCACCTTCGGTTGGATCTGGGTTTCAAATCACAGCGGTATATTTGCAGTTTTTAAACTTAATTAGCTGGGCGAGCAGACCAGCCCCCAGGAAAGAAGAAAAACTGAGAAGTGGGCTCATGCATCACACACTGTGCAATTCAGGAAGGGGGGCAGAGAAAAATTACAGGTACCAATGCTTCTTTATCATGAACATAAACCAGTTTATTCCTGTGTTTGCACAACCAACATGTAGTACAAAAAAAATCTGTGGAATTGGGAAGCTGTAGGATTAAAAATGAATTAGATGACACTGTGGTAAAATACCTTCTAGGATGAAAGATGTCACTCAAGTAAGTACAGATAAGAGTGTTTTTCTGAAAACACCCAATGAAGTACAGCTATCAGATTTAAGTTTTTGGTAGTTTTGTCTCCATAGTCATGCAAGAGGCATTTTTAGTGTGTCAAAGAATGGATAACTATGAATAAAAAGATTAGATTTCTACTTTTCTCCCTATTCATTGTATACATATTAAGATTTAGAAATTTCTAACTTAAAATCTTGGAAATAGGTTATGCATCAGTCCTATGAGCATCATAGAAGAGGACCATTTGAAGTTGTTTGCTTGAAGAAAGCAAGGGGAAGCCAAAGGAGTAAACAGTCCAACAAATCACACTTCTTGGGAGAGGAGTAATTATTGGATTCAGCAATATGCAATGCATAAATGTATGGTTTATCTCACTGTACATTTTTCCACTCTAAAAAATAATATCTTGTGCAACGTAGGAGAGGCTTATTCAGAAGATTTGCTTATTTTCATCAGTGAATGATTTTACAGAGTGAAATATCAAGAAGCATTTTAAGATTGCATTCACTTTGTATGTTGCTCTTGATATACAAAATATATCATTTCTAAAAGTCAAGGTTTTTATGTAATAGACTCGATTCCCTAGCAGAGTGAACTTTTCATGAAAGCCCTGGATATAATTGAGTTTTCTTTCATGTCTTTAAAGCTTTTTAAAATTCATGAATTTTCTTATCATTTTTGCAGCAAAGCAAAAGTATTGCCAAATCCTTTTTGAATTTTGTGTTTAACATTAACATATTTAAAATGTTACAGAAATAGATGGAGTGGAATAAATCTTGTGTAAGAAAGTATTCGATTTTTGATGCACTTTAATATTGCAAATAGGTCAGTTATCCCTATTAAATCAGTTTCATTACCTGTCACAGAGCTGTCTAGATTGTCCATACTGGATCCTGGTGTCTGGTCTAGTGCTCTCAGGGGCCTGGGGATTTCTAAAGCTTCCTCTTCATCATCAGCATCATCATCTGGAACGTCTGTTTCCAAATCAGAAATCAAGGCTCCGGATACATAACCTAATGGTGGAACTGGGGGCTGTGGAGGTTGATTATTGCTTTGAATGTGCCTAGAATTCAAATGGAAAAAATATAGAAAGCAATGCATTAACATTCATCAAAATTATAATTAGACTTAAATGACATGCTATGGTAATGGATACTGTTTTCTTTTATCCATTAACTAATTTTGGAGCTTACAAAGCTTTCTTACACCTCAGCAGAAACAATGAGCTCTGGATATGTGCTTACCAAACAAAAGCACAGACTAAGAAATTATTCTATTGATATATTTTCTATCTATCCATTGATATATATGTATATATACATATATAATGACACAGAAAATATACAGGCTGAGTAATTTTGTATATATAAGTCATCCAATAAAGAATGAGAATCTTTGTCATAAGAATATATTTAAAATTGATCTCCCCAAAATATATAGTCACATTGTTTCTGGTTTAGTGTTGAACTTCTCCTTAACCTATGTCACTCACCCATGCAGCCTGCTGGCTTTTATGAAGAAAAGATGTCACTTGAGGGCCTGATACCCCCTACCCCCTACCTCTGCACAGTTTCTGCCCCTAAAGGATTCTTTTTGCGTGATCCTCCTCATACCAGGCTGAGGGGTTGCTTTCACTTACCCAATTTAGGGGAAGTGCAATTACTTCCTCTTCTATCTACCTATTTGTGCACCTATCTCACCCACCAACATTTTAAACACCTTTAAAGCCTAAACAATCCATCACAGCATTCCCTGTGTTTAGAACATTGGTGTGTTAAATAAGCCCTTTGCAATAAGTAAATAATGCTAATCTTAGTCTTATGAAGTAAATACAACATGTATCATCAGCCCTCTTTTAGAAGGCATAAAAGTGAAGCTTAAATTTAAGTGACTTATTTCAAACCATGTGGCTAACAAAATGTGGAGTTGATTTGCTTCAAGACTGAGTTTCTTCTAACCTATAAAATGCTAAACAAAGGAACTCATTGTTATTTGTTACTGTCATAAAAGAGTGAAGTACTACATGTTTTAACATAATGAGTTTTTTGCATTGCTTTCATATTAAAGTATTTTATGTCTGTATCGTACTGGTACTAGGGATTGAACCCAGAGGCATTATATCACTGAGCTACATACCCAGCCCTTTTAATTTTTTATTTTGAAAAAGGGTCTCCCTAAGTTGCTGAAGCTGGTCTCAAAACTGTTATTCTGCTGTCTCTGCCACCCAAGTACTGGGATTATAGGTGTTTGCAACTGTACCCAGCTCATACAAAAGTATTTTAAAGACCTCTCTTATGTAAGGGAGATTAAAAAGTAAGTGATATGCATTTTACTGTTGGGTCTTTAATAAAAGACACAAGGTCTCATCATTTTCATTCTTTTAAAAAATATTTTATTCTTCTAGAATTTGCTTAATATTCCTACCTCTATTGCATTCTTGAATTTGCAACCAACTGCAATATTAAGAGGATTCTAAATCTTTTGTTGATGAAAACCCAAAATGTTAGTTCTATAAGCTACTTCAATACCATCAGATCCAAATCTCTAATATAAAAGATCTAGAATTTGAGGTCCCAGGTCATTTCTTCGCATTCATCACAATCAATTAATTAAAAAAACAAGAAGAAAAAGAAAGTTTCCCAAGTGATGAGCATAGATGAGCATTCTCATCTTGAATTCTGTGTGTGAATCAGACATGGAGAGAGCCAAGTGATGAGCAAGAGGATAGAAGGCAATATTTATGTACATGATTCATTTTCCTATAATGGTATGGACTTTGGTTTTAGAAAGATGAAACAGGCCAACATTCTAGTCTTATGTCATTGTTGACACTGCTGGAAATATTTATGGGATGAAAAATATACTCCTTAAGCAGAATGAGAAGATATACAGAAATACAAGATGAGGGTATACCACACTTATAAATATCTTCTACTGACAGGCACTGTACTGTGCATTTCATGGATCAGTATGAACAGAGTCCCTGGAAGTGGAGCCAGGGAATTGTTATTTTTTCATAGTCCTCTGGTGACACTGATGTGCAGACCAGATGAAAAGACACTTCTAGACCAGAAGAGAGAGGTCTTGGGTGAGCACATGGAGACTCACAACTCTCACAGGTGGGGTCAGCTAAGGCATCCTTGAAGGTGGCAGGCTTGAGTAGGAACATGCTCAAAAAAAGAAACAGAGTTTGGTTTATGGGTACTTAGAGCAGGTGGGAATGAACTAGTTTGCAAATACCTATCCAGCACTCCTGAGGTGGGACACTCAGTTCTAAGTATGGAAAGATACCAGTGAACAACTCAGGTGAAAACCCAAGCTCCTCTGAAAAATATCTGCTATAATATAGCCGAATGATTTACTAAGAATGCTACAAATGCAAATTCATTTAATTCTCCCCCAAAATATGATATGTAACAAAGAACTTGACCTCGACCCAAGGGAGGTTAAGCCTTTTCCCTCTACTCCTAAACCTCTGCCTGGTAAAATGTCTCTGTTTACCTGGAGGTTTTAAGCTACTCCAGAAAGTCTAATACAATTTACTGGGGGTGGGGGTGCTTTGAGTCACACAGTATCAGCGTGACCTCTGGATAAGCTGGGGACTGAGGTCAGCCATGTGGGGAGTCAAGAAGATGTGACAGAGCCCAGATGAAGTTTCCAGACCTCAAGGCTCGTGTTCCTTTCCCAGTTGGCAATGCTTCCTGTGTACTGTCCCACTCTGCTGGGAAAGCAGTGCTGCCCATGAGCGCACAGAAGAAGATGACACCTGGGAGCTCTGCTTCTGCGACTTCCCTGGACTCTGCCCCAGCCGCTTCTCTAGGCGGATTTTAATCTGTCTTTACTGTAAGATATGGTAACTTTGAGTATACTATATTTCAGTTGTGTTCTATGAATTCTTCTAGTGATTTTTCATGAGCTTCAGGGTGGTTTTGGGGACCCTTGTACTTGGTATCAGAAAAGAGGGTGGACTAGGGACTGTCCTTTAATTTTGTATATGAGCTAATTGCTATCATCATTTTATCTGATGAATGGGAAAATGTTCAAAAATCTCTTTTCCCAAGAAAAGAGCATGTTTATAACAGTTTTAAGTGATATACCTGTTTCTGGTATCTCTTTCTATGTATACTTAGTTATATTTTTAAAATAAGTAGTTATTAACACTGGGAATAAGAATTACTTCATTATCAACTTTCCTTAGTAGCTAGAATTATTCAAAATAAGCAAATTTTATTTTTTAAAAATTACTCTGATTTTAAACACAGGGTGCAAATTAAGGGAAGACAATTGGAGGTATGTCAGAGAATTTGTTTTAAAGAGTTCAAGCTTACAGATCACTACTGGAAAAGAAGAAAACAACTCAATAAAATCGAATCAGTCCCCTTTGTCTTTCTGCCATATTTGTGCAGAATACTTAAGTAGATTGTATCTGCAGTTTATGAAAGTTTATGAATTGGTTATAAATAGGAATTTGGGAGTTTTTAATCTATTCTTGGTGAGGTTTTTTGGGATGCATTTACTACTACTAATTCTGTTGTTTTTCTGATCTGTTTAATACTGCCCAAAGAGGGTCTTTTAATAACTGACACTGACCATAAATGATCTGCCAAAGCTTACATTTACATATTCACAACCACATATAGAATTAATTATGGACACTTTGAAGAATCTAAAAGGAGTCCCTTATGGCATTAAAAGTAAGTTCAAGGATAAGCTAACTGAAGCTAAACTATAAATTAGAAAAGGTTCCAGTGTAGCCAAAAAGCACTTCAGCCTGAATTTCAACAGATCTGAGTTCCTGTTCCAGTTCACTCTCAAACTACCTTTGTGACTTTGGTCAAACTATTTAACATTTCTGCAGCAAGTTTATTTATCTAAATGATTAGGGACTATGCAAAAACATTTTAACCCCACCTGTATAGTTTTATGAGTATCTCTTGTGAATTTATGTGAACGGACACTTGTGCATGCTGAACGTAAGAGTCCCTGGACTTGGTAGGGATATTTACCATGTTTGCTTTGCTATATCAAACTGATAGGCTCTTGTCAGCTCATCCAGGTGAGCCTGAAGCATGGGTTGCATCTCTTCTCGTGGGGATGGAGTAAGAGTGGCAGTGGACTGCTGTCCAAAGGAGATAGCAGGAGAAGAAGCCACGCCTCGAACAGGGGGTGTTGGGACTCGGTCATCATCTTCTTCCAGTTCATCTTCCATGCCCTGGTGTAAGTATGTCTGTACTGGTAATGGCGGGCACCAGCTATCACTGTCATAGCTGAAATGAGATGAAGAAAAAATGTGCATTGGCACACTCATGAACACACACACGATTATACTGGCAATAAACAGCAACCACATGGTGTCTAAAATGTTCCCTCAGTTTATTCCCTCCTGATCCCGTCATGGGTGCTACCATAGTAAATCACCTGGCTGTTATCTTAATTTCTAATCGTAATTACATCTGTTATCTCAATATCTCAATTTATATTTAAAAGACCTTATTGGTTAATTGTTACCCCACAGTTACAAGAGGCAATAATTTCCCAACAAAGTTACTCGTGTGGAAACACCAAATTGCTAATTAAAGACAATTAATGAACTTAGTGCTTATAGATTTAACTACTTTCTTCTCTTATTCATCCTTGTGCACCAACAGAATGAGGCGATATAGCTGATTAATCATTTAAGAAGTGTTGGAGAATTTTATTTGCTCTTATTCTAGACCTATGCCAACCTTTCATTTCATATAACATGCCAAGCATTCTTTGTGATACAAAGTATATTCAGTATCCTTTTAATTTTCTCAATTTTCTCAGTAGAAACTAATGCCTCCCCTTACCTGGACAGTTAAATTTATTTATTTTTTGTTTGTTTGTTTGTGGTACTGGGGATTGAACCCAGGGGCATTCTACCTCTAAGCTACAACCCCAGCCATTTTTCTATTTTTTTAACTTTTTATGTTCATTTATTGGTGCATTGTAAATTGTAATTATACATTTTGATATATGTCAGGGTATGAACACCATACATGCACACATTGCACATTTACTCAATCACTATTTTTTGTTTTTTAAAATAGTGTCTCGCTAGGTTGTTGAGAGTCTCACTTTGTTGTTGAGGTTGCCCTCAGAACTGTTATCCTCCTGTCTTAGCCTCTCAAGTACTAAGATTTCAGGTGTGCACCATCATGCCCGGCTCTATAGTCAAATTTAAATCATAAAAGAGAAGCAAGGCATGGTGGTGCACTCTTGTAATCCCAGTACTTGGGAGGCCAAGACAGGAGGCTCACAGGTTCGCGGCCAGCTTCAGCTATTTGTGAGGCCCTCTACAACTTAGTGAGACCCTGTTTCAAAATAAAGAATGAAAAATCAGGCTGGGGGTGGAGCTCAGAGGTAGAATGCTCCTGGTTTAATCCCCATTACCACACACACACAAAAAAAATCGTAAAACAGAAGTTCAAAACCTTGCCCTGTAAAATATATTTTAAAAACAAAAATATCAATTGTTATATCATAGTAAAAATGTTTAATATGAAATATACCTTTTCACATATTTAAATATACAATAAACAGTCGTTTTAAATATTTAGATTTTATGTTTAAATAGCCCTTTTTATAGGAACTCTGGTCCAGGAGCATAGAAAATTAATGTTTTGTGATACAAAATCAGTAGTATTTATGTTTATACCTTCATTTTACTATTTGAACTGCTTTAAAATTTTAGAATTTCAATTTTTAATTTAATGGAGATATACCTATGGAATGAAAACACATAGAGAATATAAGGGAAAAGAAAAAATATGTGTTACATGCATCACATGTGTTAAGGTAACATAAAAATAATAAGTTGAGCTGGGTGCAGGGATGCACACCCTTAATGACAGTTGTTGGGGACCTGAGAGAGAGGGATTGTGGGTTCGAGGCTAGCCTCAGCAAATTAGTGAGACCCTCAGCAACTTGGCAAGAACCTGTTTCAAAATTAAAAAACAAAATTGTGTATACATCTATCACCTTGAAACCCATCAAAATGTATGATTACAATGCACCAATAAAAAATAAATTAAATAAATAATAAATAAAAGTGCTGGGGGTGTAGCTTAGAGATGGAATACACCTGGTTTAATCTCCAGTACACAAAATAAATAAATTATATTAGATTTATTTTTATTATTCAAATAATATCAGGCAAAGGAGAGTGTAACTACTTAACTATTATTTTGATAGTATGTAAATTCACTGGATAATGTATCCCACAACCAAAACATATTTCATCATCTACTTCATTTAACTGGAATGGATGGCATCATTAATTATCCCATGTCTTTTCTGAAAAGATAATCTAGAACAGTAGTGAACCAACTCTGTACCCTGCAGGATGAGAAAAGCTGAGAAAAGTCCATGGATTCGAAGTGGTTTATACCAAAAGAAGAAAATGGAAAGAGAAAAAAATCCAAAAAATATTCCAAAAGGAAACTATGAAAGAATAATTGAAGGGAAGTTGGGATGTGGTACATGTCATAAACTGGAGAAGACTTGCTCGTCGTCTCTACGTGATTTTCATTTTAATCCATTCCTGAGGAACAAATAACCTAGGTTTCATGTAGTTATTAAGTAAGGATGAGATAGTAATGGATGAGTCTATGCATTTTGTGAAAACCATAGCTTTGTTTTTATCGTTTTCTTCACATTTTGGAAATATACATCTTATTTGAGTGCTGGAATTTCAACTTTTTCTTTCAGGAACATAAAAAAGCCTGTGCTTATTCATGCTTCTAATGCCAAACCAAATTCTTTTGGCCAACCTTTCCTAGGGAAGTGCTTGTTCTCTGACATTCTGTCAGTGAAGGCTGAGGCATCATATTATCTGTCTTGCCTGATGAATAATGATAAAGATGACAGCAAATCGATGCTGCATGTGAACTAACTTGTTAAAGGCCAGATACAAATACCACGTTACTAATAAAAATACAATAAAGTTCAACACGAACCAAAGCTTGCCAATCTCTAATTGCAATAAGAAAGCAAAGCATCAGTCTTCTATTTAATTACTATTGAACTCTTCCTAGCATCATATAAATATAATAAAATGTATTATATTTTTAGTTGGAACTAATACGTTTTAACACATTTTTGTCCAACTGAAGAAACATTTTGATGAGAGAAATTTACCATTGTTGCTGTATTCTTGAATTAACAATTAAATGCTTTATCATTTGGACAATGTTTTGATACCTTTTGATACTTAGTTCTGTAGGGAAAAATTGGCCCAAGAAAGGCTTAGAAAAAAATTGATGGTACCTAAAGTCTTAGAAACAATACTAAAAATGTTAGCAGAAATTAGAGACTGTATTTTCAAGAGTATGGTTATTCTCAGCTAGGCAAATATTCTAAATCCATCCCTTTCCCTCCTTCTCATTGTCAAGGCCTATTGTACTCCTTATCATTTTTCATGTTATCATCCATTCTGCTACAATATTCCAGATGTTACGCATATCCACCTGTCCATCCTCATGTCCTCTAACCCACTTTTTGTACTCAAATATCAGAATCTTTCTATGAAAAACTCTAGATATCACTGTAAGCAGTACAACTGGAGAATCGTTGATGGTTAGAAATAAAAATTGTCAAAAGCAAAAATGTAATTCTAGTGTTTTTTTATATTTTATGTATCAAAAAATCCTGAATTATAAAGGTTCTGAATTAAAGCATACCAAAGATGTAGAATACCTCTATGGTGAAATATTTGATGTTCTTATCATGAATAGCATAGTACAACCTGTGTCCAAAAATGTTTCTTTTTTAGTATCATGAGGTTTACACACCAGAAAGCACAAAAGTATAAAGAATAGATAAGGAAAGGGACAACATCATCACCAAATCTACTCATTTTAATCTGTTCTTGTCATGTTGGCCTTAAATGTGTTTTATCATAGGCAACTGAAATAAAATTTTCAAGGCTAAGTTTTGAAAATAACCTGAGGAATAAAGAAATAGAATTGTGCTGCCAGTACTGCTGACTTGTTATGTCCTAGCTACTATTTTGGGTAAGACTTCTATAATTTTTCCAGCAAATGCTAATTAGTTAAAGCAAATAAAAATTTAAAGGTAAATAACTCAAATAAATTCCATAAAGACTTTGAATATATATATTCAACATACATATATACATATACACATATATATGAATATAGCCAAAGTATATTTTTATCTATTTAAAAAAGTCAAATGGATATTTTAAAAATCATTAAAGCAGGACTTTGATATTATGCATTTTAGATGAATATTAAATAACTTAAATCCCTAAATTTTTAGAAGTAATTTAATGTTTTATATGTTAATATACTGAAAAAAATTGTCAATAGATAAAACTCTTTACCAACATGTATTATTTAATCATCAAATTAATATTTCCAATTCTACTACTGGATAACACAATTAAGTGATGAGGTTATCTCTAATTTTGATTGAATTCATTTTATTTCTAGTAGAAATTGGCATTATTATATTTTATGAATATTTTAAGTAGATTCAATGGGAAAAAGTAAAAAAAGAAAGGCTTCCAAATTGCTCAAATTTTTATGTGACCTGAGTTCAAGATCTTATGCTTATTAATTTTAACAGCACTACTTTCTTCCTATTCAACTTAAAAGTTCCATTTCCCTACTCTCTGATTACAGCCTTGAAAATGCAGGTTGCTAAATCCTGAGTTATAATCTGTTCTTGTGGAATATACATCTCAGCTTTTTCCTTTGCTCAGGATTCATAGGCAATTGACACATTTATATCATAATATAAATTAAGATCATATACAGGATTTAACATTTTCTAAGGAAAATTATGGATGTGCTCTTAGTTGCCTATTTCAAAAGTGAAAATTTTTAAAAAGTAAAATAATAATGATATATTTATATATGGGCACTACAACCTCAGAGAACAAACAAAATCCTTTGGAAGGAAAGATGTAGAGAAAAAAATTGTGTGTGTATAGTGCATATATATACACAGCATATATGTATACATGTGTGTGTATATTAGGTCTATCTATCTATCTATCTATCAAAGAAAGAGCAAATGATATAGTTGTAAGGAAGCAAATGTTCTGACATGGAAAGACATAGTTAAGAAAAGTAATCCATAGACCTCAAAGAGAGCAGTAATATAAAAAGAAATGAAGATAAAGCATTTATAAACACATACGTGTAATATTTATTTGAACCAAAACCATATTTAAAACCACTAATCGAACAAACTGAGATGTTTTAATACCTAAATATATCTAGGTAGTCAGTTTTATTTTTGAAAAGAAAAACTGCCTATATTTTTAGGTTCCATAAAGACAAAGTTAAAATAAACAGTGACCTAGAAATTGTAAACAAGGCATCACATTTAGATTTATTAATATAAAAAAAGACTATGTGTCTTCTGGCCTATTTTTTGGGGGGGGATAAGAATTATCTGTGGCTTTGTGTTCAAAATCAATTAACACTTAAGCTAGCACAGGAAAATGAACTTGTGAGATGTTTGGGAAATAATAAGGAAACCGGTCACATTTAAAGGCCCTTAAAGGAAATTTTCTACCTTAAAACGGTTTCGTTACAGAGTGTGCATTGGCTTGAACCTCTTTTATTGTTCCTGCCCCTAAATTCCCATCAGAGCTGATGATTAAAGTTCTACCCACTGGCCAGGTCCCTACAATTATCCCATTGTGATGGCGCTCTACCGTGGCCCCCTGCTATGGGCAGACATCAAGTCATTAGAGAACTGCGAGGGATGATGACGAAGGTTATTTTAATTCCCTTTTCAGCCCTTCTCAGGAGTGGCTCTTTAGTTCACAGAGCTGTGGGTACTTGCTTTCAAACTTACAAGCAATATTATAAATGGAGGCCACATTATCAAGATTGCAGACAATCTCAGGCACTTGAGGGCCAAGGATTCTCAGTCCTCAATCTACGCTGTTTTGTATTTATCAGCTAAAATATATATAGAGACAGTGCAAACAGTAAAAAGGGGAAGAAATGCAAGAAACAGGGTGGGAGGGGAGCAGAGAAACAACAGGAGAACACAGAGCCACGCTAAACAGAGAGGGGAGTGCAGCCCTGGCCAGGTTGTTGGTATATAGACAATTTTTACCCATTCTCTTGCTGCTCCGTTGCATAGTGCTCCAGCTCTGTGCCGGGAAGGGGCTGGACCGGGGGAGGAGGTAGAGGGACATTGGCCCAGGTCGATCCATTGTTTTTCTGCGGTTTAGAAGAGTTTTTATTTTTCTTCTTTTTTCCACCTTTCCCACCTGAAAGTAATAACGCATTTATTCAGAGATGCTAAATAGCAGAAGAGACAGAGAGTATCAGATGGAAAGATGCATTTATGTTTGCAAAACACCAGAATCAGAATGTTAGGGATGGCAAAAGATGTAAACAATGAAACAATATGATCAGAAAAACATTTGTATAAATCACTCAAAATGGTATTGTTTCTTTCCCATTGCATTAACTGTAGGGCTGAATAACCCCTAAACATGGCTGCTCTATCAAAAGAACGTCTATTGATTTATTCACGTCTGCTGCCTCCACGTTTTCATTGTTAGACGAAATAATGGTCCATAACAAATTCTTTTAAATGTCAGATTTTAGTGCATTTAAAATGCTCTTTTGCATAATCTCTCTCAGTGGAAAAATGCACTGTCTGAGGATGCAGGCTAAACTTTTCCATTAGAATTTATTCAATTTAATTAATCCAGGAGAGTAACATTTTTCTCTCAAACATCACTGATCAAAATCAATCAAGTACAATCTGGAGAATACCTGCAAATCTCTCACAATGGTCCATTTCATAGGCTTTTTGACTAATGAATGGCACAATTGCTTTTGCATAGAGTGAGGCTGGTTCCCAGCTTTGTTTTATAAGCATCACATTTCATAAAATTCCAAAAGGAGGGGAAATTAGTAGGAATACAGTAATCAGTTTCAATACTATTTGTAATCGAAATGAATTCATGCACAAATATGAGCAGAAAGTCAGCAGAGTATGAGTCAAATCTGAGATTACATGGAGCATAATGGAGTATAAAAATAAAATGTATCTTTTGTATAGCGCTGTACTTTTTACTCTTCCCAAACTAAGTAAATAAAACTTCATAAAAAATGAGCCTCAGTTAGATGCAGGAATAAGTACTTCTTGAGTAAACTAATAATGTTCTAAGAAGTACTTAAGTAACTCCCATGACTTCCCCCTTAGCCTATAACTATATGTGCAAAAAGTGGTTTTGGTCCCTGGCCTTCCATCTTTGTGAACTAAATGTTGTGAGCATGATATATGTGTAGCAGGGCTATTTAGTCATATAGGTCTCACTAAAAGTTTAACCACTCTCTTTGTTCTTTCTCAATTACTCAACCAGATTATGTAATTGAATGAAAATATATTTGAATTCCAGAAAGTGATAAAACTGTTAAACCTTACATATACACTATTTCCAATTATAGAGTTGCATCTGTTTTCTGCATAGCAGACAGACATATTTGAAAGGACATCCCTGCAACAAAGTACTCCTCTTTCCCTTTCACTTCTATTTGATAGGATGAAAGGTGTTCAGAGGAAGGACAGCAGGTCCATTCCGCTCAGAATGCAAGAGCTAGATTGCTGGGTGTGAAGACTCCTTCTCCTTACTCGGTAAGTTACTCAGTAGGTCTGGCCTTAATTTCCACACATATAAAAGAGAGATTAAGGTACTACTTCTTTGGGTTACTGTGAGGATTATAAGACATAATGCATATTAAGTGCTTAGAATGTATTGAATGCCCAATGAATGCCTTACTGCTTCTCCCATCTCCTTTCTCTTATAGCAAACCCAGCTTCTATGGTTTTTTGAAGTCCTTTCTACTCCAACTTTTCCAGGCCCAATAAGCATCCCAGAAACAGCCTGACCTTCAGAATATGAAAAATAAACTTGCTTGAAAGTAAGCCTGTAATTTTTAAGGTAAATAAAATTTAATCATTTGTTTCCTTATCTCACCAAATATCAAGTACCTTATCTTTTTTCATAGTATCAAAACTATATTTCAGTGACTGAAGGGGGAATGGGTTGAGCAACTTGTCCTTCCTAGCTTTCCCCCTAGTTGTGTTTCCTTTATGACTTTTGTCTTTATATGTGCACAACCCTTTTCACATTCCACAGCAGGTTTAGCAATGCTATATGATCCCCCCAACCCCCAGAACCGAGTGACAGAAATAGGGACATTCTTATGCCTCCATTTTATAGATGAAGACACTGAGCTTCTGAGTGTTGTCTTCCCTATCAACATAGTAAGAGAAAAATCAGGATTTACTATGCAGCAGGCTTACTAAAATTGACTATTTCTAGATCTCTGAACTCACTGTTGTTAAGTTCTAGAAAGCCATACATTGCCTATTTTTCCAAACGGCAGACTTAAAAACGTGATTTGAAACAACCAATGCACAGAGGGATTTTGGAGGGCTTTCTAACCAACACTCACTTTCCCCTCTTTTGAAGAAGTAGCTGTTCTCTCATTATGAACAGTTTGGATAGGACTATTTTTTTTTTCCGGTACCGGGGATTGAACACAGGGGCGTTCTACCTCCGTGCTACGCCCCCGGCCCTATTTTTTTATACTTTATTTTGAAACCGGGTCTCACGAAATTGCTGAGGGCTTCACTAAGTAGAGAGAGAGAGAGACAGACAGAGAGAGAGAGAGAGAGAGAGAGAGAGCTGAGGCTGGCCGCGAACCCGGATCCTCCGGTCTCCGCCTCCCAAAGTACTGGGATTACACGCGTGTGCC
>PVJS01014478.1:0-40340 GCA_004027185.1 Glis glis
AGAGAGAGAGAGAGAGAGAGAGAGAGAGAGAAACAGCATGTGATATAAGGGGAGTAGCAGAGACTGTCCCAACTTGACCACTGACTGGTTAGCGCTTTCATCTCGGGCAGGTCCCTTTGTTTCTTTGAGCCTCTGATTTCTTTCCTAGAAAATGAGGAGTTTGAGCTAAATCACCCTGAAGGATTTTTCAGCTCTAACATCCAAACATTTATCATATCACTGTTATTCCATCTTTCAGAAGCTCCCACAGCCTAAATTATATTTGATGAATGACTTGTAGAAAGATGTCTCAAAGCTTAAAAATCCATTCACTCTGGGACCTATAAAACCATCTTATTTTCACGACGACTTACAAGTAGGTATTGCCTACACCACTGTTAACACACATCAGGACCGCCTGAGAAAACTCAGGACCCAGCGAGGTTTTGTTTGCAAAAGCTGTCCCAATCAGCTGTTCCCCCAAACCACCTCAGAACACAGGACTGTCCTGATATACTACCCAGCAGACAGGGTGGTTTCATTGGTATCAGCTGGAAAGATTTTGCAAGGCAGGAAAATCTGGAAAATTTTCCACCAAGTCATTTAAAAAAAAAATGGTTTTGCTCCAATCCTGTCATCCCAGGCACACCATTTGTATGACAGCCAATGGCTTGATATCCCTTCTGCTGGTCAGGCTGTAGAGAAGTCTTCTAAGCTCTGGATACAAATGGAGTTGAAGAGAAGTACCCGTGTCCAAACTTCAAATATCTGGCCAAAGTCTACATGGAATCTAACAGCAAAAGTTCCAAACAGGAAAAGCAATCGGCGGGAGCGAGAGGGCTCCCAGGAGGTGGCCAGGACTCCGGACTGAGTCAATGTAGTGCCTGACAAGGTTGAACAAGGTGAAGGGCCACCCTTCCCTAGGGACAGTGTGACAGCAGCCAACTCATTTATGAGCTGAGAGTGAGCTATAGAAACAGTTACTGAAGTCGGTTTTCAAGTTGGCAAGCCACGGAAAGCCACTATGTGAGGAGCTCATTGAAACGTAGCCCTTTGTGGGAACCCATTTGGCCATGCCCGCAGTATATAATTTCAGGGCAGGATGGAGTTCACTTATTAGGGGTTCCACCACCACAGCTGGGCTGCGTCGCCAACTGGAACGGTGCCCTCAAGGAGCAGCCTGCTGGGAGTTAGTGCTCTGGAGCGCCCATCCGATCACATGACGTTCCCATTGAGAACCCTGCAGTGTTTCCCATGGGGAGAAGAAACTCCACAGAGAGGCCTCTGGCCCCTGCCACCCAGCCCTGACTGCCCCATCCTTCCCTTCTCCTCTCATTCTTTCTCCTCCTGTATGCAGCCCTGCTTCCTGTCTCTCAAACACCCCAGGCTCGAAAGTCCCCCACCTGGTCCCCTTCCCCTGCTCATCACTGGGCTCTGCTCCAACGTCACTGCTCAAAGTAGCCATCCTGACCCTCCTGGCCAGTGAACAGAGTGGTAATTACACCACTTCTTATGCCCGAGGGGCGATTATTTTCTATTAGGACTAAAACACAAAGCACAAACCAGCATCTCTCCCCAGCTCACCTGCCACCCCCAGTCACTCTACACTGTCACCCTGGTTGATCTCCTCTAGAAGGCTCGTGTCTCTCAGAACTGATGCTAATGCCTTTGCGTCTCTGTTTGCTGACGGTCTTACCCATCACCATGGGTGAACATAAACACGGGCCTTGGTCACGGTAACAGCCATATCCCCAGCACCCACATATTGTCCAGCACACTGCGGGCACTCCGCAGAGACTTCTCCAATGAACAAAAGGAGAGCGTCAGAGGGCAGAGACGAAACCAGGAGCAAGACAAGCTTCAAGTCACTTATCAGCAAAAGGCTCAGCAGAGGCCTAGGAAGTCCAGTGGTGACCGATTGTGTGGCTCTAGACAACAGACAAAAATGTCTTCACCTTCCTGGGTCCCAAGGCAGACGGGCTGACTCCTTAGAAATTTTGCCACAGGCATAAGGAGCTTCACTATTTTTTTCAGCATTAAAATACATGCAGCATGATGTCTACTATAACAGGATGAAGAAGGAAACTGTGAGATTATACTTGAAAAGCAAAACATTTCTTCTTTCTGTCCTGAATTTCACTATCTGTTTTCAAGTCCCATCCTCTTTTTTTTTTGTACTGGGAATTGAACCCAGGAACATTTTACCTCTGAGCTACACCCCAGCCCTTTTTAAAATTTTTATTTTGAAATGGTCTTGCTAAGTTGCTGAGAGTCTCACTAAGTGGCTGAGGCTGGGCTCAAACTTGCGATCCTTTTGTCTCAGCCTCCCAAGTACTGGGATTGCAGGCGGGAGCCACCACCCTCATTTTTTGTTGTTTGGTTTTTGCAGAACTGGGGAATGAATCCAAGGGCATTCTACCTCTGAGCTACACCCCCAGCCCTATTTTTTATTTTTTATTTTGAAACAGGGTCTCACTGAGTTGTGGAGGGCCTCACTAAGTAGCTGAGGCTGGCTGCGAACCTGTGATCCTGCTGTCTTAGCCTCCCAAGTACTGGGATTATAAGAGTGTGCCACCAGGCCTGGCTCACCACCCTCATTTTTAAAGTGTCTTTGATGGCTGGCCTCTCAACTCCACCAAGAGGGGCAGAGCACTGTAAGCCTGAATATATCATCACAAAAGCATGGTTGTCAGGCCTGCTCTTCCCTGGGGAAGGTTCCAGAGCCACAGCTCTGTGGGCAAGTCACGTGCAGGAGTGATTATTTTCTATTAGGACCAAAACACAAAACACAAATCGGCATCTCTCCCCAGAGCTCTAGGAAGGCGGCCGCCCCACCCCACAGCTGCATGGGGGAGCGGGGAAGGCAGGCAGCGACTGTCTGATTTAATGGTGCTGATTTGGACAACTGCCCATGAAGCAATCTGGACCTTAACATAAAATAAATAACAAATACTCAGGCAGAGGATTTCCTCTAAATCACAGAGAGTCTCCCCCAAATCGAGGCTGAGTTGGACTAGCCTGGCCCTCACCAGGAACACCTGTGAGCTGGGCAGGATTATGGCAATATGAGCCGTGCAGTTGTGCAGTCCCACTGGGACCCATGCTTCGAAGACCTCAGGCTTGTTGTTGCCATCTTTAAATGCTTGACAGTTTTGGAACAAGGGCCTGTGTTTTCATTTTACTCCTGGCCATGTTACTTATGTAGCAGGTTCTGCCCTGGGGTCACCAGACACCCCGAGCAGTGGTGGCTTCTATGTCTGGGCTGGGAACCACCCACTGACCCTGTGCTGTATGTTTCTTATTAACTGGGCCCTGAGGGGTCAGTGATCACACCATGCAGGATTCCAGGAGGGCTACATTACATGTCCTCTTCTTGTGGCCTCTTGGTGCAGTTAGAATGACTTGCCCAAGTCCACTCAGCCCATTAGAGCTGAGCCCAGAGCAATCCTAGGACTGCTGTGACAATCCTTACTCCATTTCTTAAGATAGATGGTGTTCTAGAGCTACAGCTTTCAAAGAATTAACTGAAGAATAGACTCAGATGCCATCTCCTTCCAGATTTGTACTAACTCACATTTTCCCACAAGTCTTTTTTTTTTTATCAGTATCTACATTAGAAAAAATAAAGTGATTGTATCTTCTAAGCGTGCCACGCTGGACAAGGAATCATTCAAGTCTTATTTCCAGGAGCTAGACGTTTTGCCCTCCTTGCAGCAATTCAAGGCCAAAGACTGTGTCCCCGGCCATGTGGCGTGCTCATCCCAGACTCAGCCTGGCAGTGTGGCACTTGAGTTGCTGCCTCTGTCCCTCAGCAGCCATGGGAGTCTGAGCAGGTAACTTAGGCTCTCTGAGCTTCAAACTCCTTGTCCATGAACTGAGAATAAAGATGCCTCTCCACCTTCTTGAACATTACACGAAATAATGTGGACGCAGTGTGAGCTTATGAAATGTCATCTGTTAATATTATTTTTGTTACTTCGTGAGTATACACTTCCTTCATAAATAAAAACAGACTGCAAGGATACACTGGATGTACATGACCAGTAGGCAAGTTTTAACAAGTGAAGTGTGAGGCCGGGCGTGGTGGCGCACGCTTGTAATCCCAGTACTTTGGGAGGCGGAGACCGGAGGATCCGGGTTCGCGGCCAGCCTCAGCTCTCTCTCTCTCTCTCTCTCTCTCCTTAGCGAGGCCCTCCGCAACTCCGTGAGACCCGGTTTCAAAATAAAGTATAAAAAATAGGGCCGGGGGCGTATCGCGGAGGTAGAACGCCCCTGCGTTCAACCCCCGGCACCGCAAAAAAAAAAAAAAAATACAAGTGAAGTGTGGGTCAGCAGTAAAATACCTTTTGAAGAGGATTAGAAAGGGAGGGATGTAATCAGAGAGATGGCAAGGACAGGAGCCAGCGAACTGTGCATGCACTGAACATACTGGCACAAAGACATTGGGTAGAAATGATGCACAGCAGGTAGAGATGCCTGTGCCAGATGCTGAGGACATTAGAAATGGTGAGGAGATGGCCCTGAGGCAGAAGGACAGCCGCGGAGACTGAGCAGGTATGCTGCCTGGCAG
This sequence comes from Glis glis, assembly GCA_004027185.1. Classification (NCBI taxonomy): domain Eukaryota; kingdom Metazoa; phylum Chordata; class Mammalia; order Rodentia; family Gliridae; genus Glis; species Glis glis. Next base: position 4,550 of record PVJS01014478.1, read on the forward strand.
TGAGCTGGCTTGGGTGTCTGTGGAGCCGGCACCTTGTACCTGGAGATAGGGTTACAGATATGTTCTTTGTAATCAGGTTCAAGTCAGTTTGTGCAGGACAATTAATCCCAATAAGGAGGTAGGATGTGTGGTGCTGTGCATGAGCCAGCGAGTGCCAACTCATGAGGACTGTGCAAATCTCTTCCCAGCACTGTGTTCCTGTGACATCACATCAGTAGCCTGAAATAGGCCACCGTGGGAGTATTTACACCACGGACATTGGCAGACACCGTCAATCCGCACGTTTCCCCTCTTTTCAGAGAGTGGGTTGTTAAACATTTACCAGCACACCATTGGCTTGATGCCATAAAAGATTTTTAAAAAATGGAATTAATTTGTGTTTCCGAAACAAATCCGCGGCAGAGGGTGAAGAAAAGACTGGCATGTAGGGGAGGGTCAGAATCTAAAGATAGAAGTGGTAGGAGGCTCCCGCAGGGACCTAAGCTAGAAATGACAAAGCTTCAGCCAGGAAAGTGGGATGTCTAAAGTGAACATTTATTTAAATTATAGTCAACTCCTTCCTCTGTGTGCTGTTTCTACTTGAAAGCATCAGCAAATTTCATCTCCTGGTTTGAAACTCAAAAAATTGAATATTAGTATAAATATCCCACCGTGTCACTTATTACTTATTACTAATGTTCTGCACTCAAAGAAACAAGTAGTCTGAGCACACACAAACAATCATAAATTTTGTCCCTTGCTTTTATCTGCAGGCGAAATGTAAAATGACAGTGGCAATAGCCATGTGGAATAATAACGGGCACACTGACAAATGAGGTCATATTTGCAGGGCTGCTGGGAAAGGTTGTCTCTTGTTTGCATAAGTAAGTAACTTTTATTACAGCCGCCTTCAGGACCTGGGTTCCCCTCTGCCTGTGATAGTGATATATTCCAGGGAAGGTTATCAACGATTTGTTCATAGAGGTGCAGCATCTCTTTCTAGACTGAGTCAAAATATACCCTCAGGAGGAAGTCTTTCCTAATTCATTGATTTCATACCTTCTCACCACCTACACGCTCTGTCTCCAGTGTATTAATTCCTGTAGTTTGATGTTTGCCTTTGAATTTTTGGCAGACCGTTTTCTTCACACTTCAGCTCTTGTCTAGATCCTCAGCAAATCCACTTCTGCTGATAGAGGAAGGATATCCTGGTTTGGGGCTGAGCTCTGCCTCTAGCCTGCGGTGCCATCTTGGACCAAGCATTCCATCTCTATAGAAAGAAGGGGCTGAGCGAGATCGCTCATGAATCACTTTGGAGTGTATGACACCATTGCAGTCCTTCTGAGCGCTCCACCAGAGCCTGGACCATCCCTCAGGAGGCAGCCGGAGCTGACGACATGACTTTTCCAGTAAGGAAGATAATTATATTTTTCTTTTGGGGGTGGGGAATCTGGATTGCTGTGGTTCACTGCACTAAATAATCATAAACACTGACCTCTGAAATAATGATTTATATGCTGTAGGAGAGGTCAAAATGCTTTTGAAAGCAAATGTCAAAGGGTTCAGGATAATTCAGAGCCTCTAGCAGTGGACATAGAGGTCCTGAGATTCTGCTTTGACCACTAGTTCTGAGGATCCCTTAACGGCACTCTTTAACTTTACTTTGTACCTGCTTCTCTGCAGGAATAATAATACAAGGATAAAACATTTAGATTGTGAAATGAAAAGACCTCCTTGCAAGCAAACAAGGTCTTTATGAGTATCAACTAGAAACATTAATCACGTCTGATGTCACATGCAAACAGTACTTTATTTAAAACCAGAGGAACCTTTATTTTGATTGGCTGAGAGAAAATAAATACTGTATCCTATTTTCCACCCTCAAACCTTATTAGAAGCATACATCTCTTAAGGAAAGGAAATAAGAAGAGAGATCATTTGTAAGTAGATGAGTACTGTTTGTTGGGGAATAAGGTACGATGATTTTACATATAAAGCACAGATAAAGATGCACTGCATCAACAGATACGCAGTAGATCTGTGGTGTTCAAATTTCATGGGGGAAGAGAGTACTCTCTTTCTTAGCGTGCCACCTGGCCTGAGCTCACTGAATCCATGCTAGGATGTGGGGGAGAAATGCACCTTGTCCAACCTGAAGGCATCCGATGCTGCAGTGTTCTGCAAAAAATCATCACTTCAGCTGCCAGAGGTTAACTGGGGGAGGGAGAGGAAAGGGCACAGGTGGGCTTGAGATAATATGTTTGGCTACTTGTGGAGGCTTAAATAGGGTCAGTCCTCTAATAGAATTTCACAGCACATGTTTTCAATGGAAATCCACTGTACGGGGGTAGGCAAGACTTGGTGTCATGTCTTCATGTTCACGCACTAACTAGACTTATTTCCTCCCCACTAAAGGGTACTCAGGGGGAAGAAACACCGCTTTGCCACAACAAGACACAGAGCTACTCAAGGTAAGGAAAGACAGACAGCCCCCAGGTCAGAACTGCCCCCGAGATTCACCCTGAGCTTGAACACAGCTGTGGACAAACCAGCCGATCTCCCTGCAGGACAGATCAGCAACAGTCCATCAGTCTCCCTGATCCATGGCTTCAGTTACCACAGTCAACTGCGGTCTGAAAATACTAAGTGGAAAATTCTAGAAATAAATAATTCATACATTTTAAATCATGTTGATTACAGTATATTGTCACAATTTTCCCATTTTATTATGAGTTATTGCTGTTAATCTCTTACTGTGCCTAATTTATAAATTAAACTTTATAGCCAGGTGTGGTGGCACACACCTGTAATCCTAGTACTTGGAGGCTGAGACAGGAGGATCACAGCTTCATGGCCAACCTCAGCAACTTAGCGAGGCCCTCCACAACTTAGACCCTGCTTCAAAATAAAAAATAAAATAGGGCTGAGGGTGTAGTTCAGAGGCAGAATGCCCCGGGGCTCAATCCCAGTACCATACATACATACATACATACATGCATGCATAAAAACATAAAAATAAATAAAAAATAAACTTTATCATGGGTATGTATGTATAGGAAAAACACAGTCTACATAGGGTTGGTACTACCTGTGGTTTCAGGCATCCACTGGGGTCTTGGAACATATCCCCTGCAGTTAAGGGGGTACTACTGTAATGGGAAACTTATTCTTGGAGGGAACCTCTTCTGGTTTGCCTCATCCCCCTGCTGCCTACCCTGCTTCTCTGCCAAGTGAACCAGTCACCTGTGAGGATGCAGACGTCTCAGCTTCCAGAGTCCCTGGGGCTTGTGGTTCTACTTCCCATCACCTGGGCAGCCAGGATCTTAGCAGAGAAGTCCCTCTACTGTGTGTTCGAAAGCCACCTTGCCAGTGACCCCTCTGATATGAGACGCCATGCAAAAGGCCCAGGGCCGGGCACTGTGTCTGCCCTCCTTCCCCACTGACATGCCATGTGCCCAGCGTGGGGCCCGTTCAAATGCTTGTTTCCCATCTGACACATGGGAACGACAATGTCACCTCACGTATTTGGCAGGATTTTGTAATAACAGAGAGAGAAGGTGCTCCGGCCATCATGCCATAATGATAGTTCCCAAAATCCATAGAAGAAAACTATGAAGGTGTGAAATTACCCTCCTGGAAGGTATTGTTCCTATTTATTTCCCACTTTTAAAAATTGCAAGCACTCTTAATCAACAAGGCGCTGGGAGCAAAGGCCAGAATGCCTGCCGAACTTTAAAACTACCGAGAGAATCAACCCAGAGATTCCCACTCACCTTTCCTCACGGTCAGGTGCCCCTGGTAATGAAAGACATGAAACAGAGCCCCGGGAAGGCATCTGCGGGGCCATTACTCACCAGCTGCTGCTCGAGGGGAGGGACCGCATCGTGATGGCCGTAGATTATGCCAGGATTGTACTGGCTGAAGAGGACAGGATAAAATACCTTCTTCCCTGCAAACCAGAAAACGAACATTTGCTTAAAGCGACAGATTCAACTATTCGGTTCATTTGTTTACAGTTAACCCTCCGAAACGTCTCAGATATTTGCACTTTTCCTTCCCCCTTCACTCGACTCTAGAATAGATCTTTCAAGTGCAGCACCAGGGAGACGAGACAATCAGATTCTCAAATATTTGTCCTCCTCCTGCAGGAATAATATGCAGGATATTGGGTCTGTGGCTCTTGAACTGTGTTCACTGATCGTGTGTGTGTGTGTGTGTGTGTGTGTGTGTGTGTGAGCAGCCTGGTGCCCCTGCCCTGCAAACATTAACCTTTTAATTTCTGGCTTCTGGGGCAGTCTTGAGGTGCTGCCAGGGTGACTCTGGACAGCCAAAGTAGACTTAGAGAACCCACAGCAGTTGTTCTTTATCAACTTATAGGAAATACAGGACTTCTCCCAAAATATAGGATATATATATATATATATATATATATATATATATATTGTGGTACTGGGGATTGAACCCAGGGGCATTCTACCTTCAAGATATACCCCCAGCCCTTCTTTATTTTTTGTTTTGAAATAGGGTCTCTCTAGGTTGCTGAGAGTCTCACTATGTTGCCGAGGCTGCCCTCCAACCTGCAATCCTCCTGTCTCAGCCTCCCAAGTACTGATATTAAAAGCATGTGCCACCATGCCTGGCTTGACTTTCTATATTTAAATAATTGGTATGGCCAAAGTGATAGTTCTAGCTGATTATCGGTGCTGCCTGAGTCAAGTCTACAGAAATAATTTTCATATTGTAGGTTCCTTCTGCTCAGAGCCCTTCTGCCCTTGGTAACTGCCCACAGCTCCTCTTTTCCCTTTGGATTGGAGCCGCTTGTCCAGGCCAGTCCTCCTTGCCACGCTTTCTCCTGCAGATGTCCACTATCGCTGACCTCCCAGTAGCAAATGGAAAAGAACTTTGGACAGAGTCCAGAATTATGGTGTCTAACAGGCCCACCATGTAGAGACCCCAAGAGAAACCAAACCAAATGACTGTTTTTTTATGTGTCACTGGGGTAAAATGAGGGTGACCCCAAAGCAGGAGGCCAGAACGAGCTGTGCAGAGCATCATGCCTGCGCATGAGCACGGGGAATGCCCCAGGGGGAGAAAGAGACGCTCCAACCTGGCTGTGTGTTCAGCCTGCACGTGTTGAGGAACTCAGAGGTGAAGTAGATGTCCACGTCACAGAAGAAGAGAAGGACGTTGCCTCCCTTCCAGAAGCGGGCTCCCACGTCAAGTCCCTTTCCCCGGGAAAATTCTCCATTCAACTGGATAAAAGTGAAGTTCCTGAAGTTGGCAGCTCTAGAAGAGAAGAGGAAGGAAAATCAGGGACAGCTCTCATGCGCCCAAGCTCCCAGTTCAATAGAATCTTCTGGAAAACACATGGCCAGGGCCATCCGCCTCTTGCCATGTTTCTTCTGTAATCCCAAAGGTGCTGGAACCACCCAGGCAGATACAGAATGGCCCAGACTCAACAGAAACCATGGGGGTTAAAAGGACTAAGAACACCTAGCAGACTTTTAGTTTAAATTGATTTCTTGTTTCTCGGCCAATTTCTCCACATCGAAAACTGTGCCCTCATCACTAATGAATATTGTTTGTGAAAGAGAAAACCTGAACCAGAGAAACCAGGAACACAACCCCTGGGAAATCTCCATGTTTCCTCAGCCACCCAGATGAACCCACCGAGCTGAGGGAATTAAATTACCACGGCCTGGGGCCCCTGGCATCTTCTCATCTGCATTCAAATCCAGGAGCCAGCCAAATGTTCTTGATGTGTATCTGTCCCCAAACAGACTGAAACCTGGCTTCCTTCCCCACCCTCAGGTAAAGCCGTACAGCATGGGAAGAAAAATGGCAGTTTGGAGTTATAGGCTAGGATGGCCTCAGACCTCCTGCAGATGGAAGAGGCAGGTCAGCCCCATTAGTCACCCTGCACCTTGGTTGCCTCATCTGCTAAATGGGAATAATAACACCTTTCTTAACTACTTCACAGAGTTATTAGTAAGGTAAATGGTGCCAAGAACACAAAGCACTCTGGAAGCGCCAGCTCCTGCTGTCGTAAGTGGTAGGATTCCCAGGCCCCGATTGGCAGGTGAAGCTAGGATGTTTCTTCCCTTTGCTCTTCTTCCCCAGGAGCAGCAGAGCCTTCAGAAATGAGGCATGTTTTAGAGCAAAACAATTCATTCAGTGCAAGCAGCACAGGGACTGTCTTCCACGGGCCCAAAGGAGAAGACCACGTTTAGTCCTCTGCCAGCTTCTGGTGTTTGGCGAGTCCCCCTCTTCTTGCCTACCACACCCCCTTTTCTTCTGACAACACCCTCCTTTCATAGTGGCTGCTTCTTCCCCATCCACTCTCTGCCCTCCCCTCCCTGACCCAGCTCCACTGTTCCTCAACTTCTCCCTAATCTTGATAGATTTAAAAGGTAGGGAAGTCTATTTCCACTTTTAAAAGTTTGTATGCTCAGTAACTATCTTGGTCAAAGGTGAACACAAATATAGTCTTCAGCTTTTAACATGCTAAATTGTACTCGTATCTGGTAATTGAATCGGCGAAACCAGTTTTGCTACCGCCCTTTTTTTGACTTACTGTCTTCTCACGTATCTAAGCGGGAGCTTGGCTTTTTATCTCAGGAATCTGTGGGCCCAAGCTTGTCTCAGTCTGGTGCCAGATGTGCCTATGAGATTGAGATCAAGGTAGGAGGCCCCATTAAGGGACGAGCACTCATCTATGAGTCAGGACACCTGGATCCAGGGTCTAGAATTGTGTCGGTCCACCCGAGGTCCTCCATAGGTGTTCATGAGTAACTGTGTGAGTGTATGAATGGTTCTAGCTCTCACTCTGCCTCTCCTTTATCTGGGGCAAGTCAGTTCATTGCTTTGGCCTCAGTTTCCTTATTGCACAATCCGGTGGTTCCAGAGCCCCAAGGTTCCTTTGCACTCTAACATTCTCTTTCCCTCTGCTTCTGCATTCGATTCAACACTGCTGTGTATTTCAGGGCTCTCTTCCTCTTTCAGAACTTCATCTTTGAACCTTTTCTCTGCGTAGATGACTTCAGTCCATATTTTCTGTGAGTAGCACTGAAGTTATGCACAGAGCTTTTACAGTATTAGGTCTGACACCAGAGTTAAGGACAGCACCATCTCCCTATCTCCAAAGACACGCAGGTGGTGTGAAGCCTTGGAGATCATCCTCACATCTAGAAGTTTCTAAAGCCCCAGCTCCTGTAAGTCAGCACAACTCATTTCTCCCTGCCCTGTTTGGTCAACTTCTAGGGAAGCTTCACCTGTGGGATATGCCCGGATTTTCATATGTTCATCTAAAAGAGTCTCCAGCCAGGTCTCCCAGGTATTCATTCATCAACCTGGGGCCCATCTTGCTTTAGCAGCCAGCAGCATCTCTTGCTTCATTTGTTTCCAAAATTATGCCCTTGACCCCTTGACCACAGGGATACCTGTTAGCTAACTTGCAGAGCAGGAACACCTACATTGCCAAACGCAATGAATAAATAAACCCTAGCTCATTCAGGTGGTATCTGACTTCATAATTCAGGTACCTCCTCCACGAGGGTTTCCAAGAATCTATCACAAGAGATTCCAAATATAAAAACACTTATTATTTGAACAATAGAAAGCAGCTTTTGCTAAGGCAAGAACCACGAAGTTCCTTAATATACTGCATTTAATCTCTCTGTAAGGATGAGACAACCCATGCTATCTCTATGGTACCACCCATTCAGAATATGCATTCAATCCACGCTCTAGTACAGATCTGAAATGTGATGGCCCCACATTTCAGATCAGACCCCCTCGTCCATGTGCATCAGCAGCCTCTGCCCGTCCCCTGTGCCCACGGCACTCTGCCCCATGCAGCCCCACTTGGCCTCCGCATCCACCCTGAGTAACGTGGCCAGGAGACAATGTGCACCGTGAGAGCTGGCCTGCCAGCCTGGATCCGTGCTGACTCCTCTGAAGCCCTGGAACTCACCAGGCCATGATTTAGGGAGCTGGACATGAGCGCACACAGAAGCAGGGTGGGGACAGAAACACCGGGGAAGCACTGGAGCCAGGCATGGCCCTGGAGAGGCCCGAGTGGCTGCCAGCCCATCAAGGCCTCCAAGTCCATCTGCAGAGGGATAATGGTAATATTTTCCCTCCGGATCCCTCAACCCAAGGCTCCTTTTAACTAGCCAGGGATCTGGAAGGACTTCTCCTTCTCCCTTGCCATCGGGAAGGGCCTCTGATATTTATCAAACACACTCTGCTAAGAAAACAGGCTGAGCAGGTGGCAACAGGGTAGGAATTGGGGCAACATCACTTCCTCTCTTTCCCAGAGCAGAGATGAAGACCTGGCCAAGCCTGCTGGGCCTGGGAGTGGGACACCTCCTCATCTCATGCTTAGCAGCAGCTGTCCAAGACCCAGAATGCAACAGGATAAAGAAGAATTGGTTTCTGCCAGCTTTTTAGCCCTTTGTCTTCATATCTTCACTTAGAAATGCTGCCTTTTGGGCAGGGGACTCAAGCACTAGACCAGAGAGCCCCTTGCTCAACAGGGTATTAAAAGGCAGCAAGGCTGTGCCAAAGCAATGCGATTTCAACTCAATACTGATTTTCCCAATGGGGTGTGGCAGGGTGGGTTTGGGAATGTGCACCACACGGCCAGGAGGCTACAAGTCCAAGTGCAGACCACCAAGGTGCACAGGCAGGCACCCTGTTGGTCCTCTGTCCCCCCCAACCACGGTGACCAGCCAGGAGCAGATGCTCGCAGTGGACCAATCACCAAGGCATGGGCATAGCTGGGTCCTCGGGTCTTTGCTGGGCATTCCCTCTCCAGGATCCCTTCTTCATCCACTCTTATGACAATGGCACTCATTCCTCGGGGCCCAGGCCAAGCAGCCGCTTCTCTCACACCTCTGCAAGCTGCAGTCCCCTCTCTGAGCTCCCAGGCACTCCGTCCAGCCCTGCCTCGGGTCCCGGCGCCTTCGCGTGTCTTTGCTTGAACAGAACGAAAGAGATGCTCTAGCAGGTTCTAAACCCTCCCAGGGCAGCGGCTGCCTTGCTTTCTTTTTTCTCCCTTCAGAGATTATCCAGCACCATATAGTAAACGGGACTCACGAGGACAGAGGGGAAGATCAATAAACACTGGATGAGTCAAGAGATGAACAAAGAGAAAACGCCAAGGACACGTTAGACCTGTCCCAAAGGAGGTGCAGCCCGGAGAAGCTCCCCTTCCAGGGAAGCGCAGCTGCGCAGGTGGGCACCAGAGAAGCCCTTGCCTCTCGTACAAGCCCACTTCCTACATCAGAAAGAGCCTGTGACCGATGGATTCTGAAGGCCAGGCATCACCCCTACTTTTAAGAAGATGGTAAATAGGGAAATAACAGAAAGACTGAAAGCTGAGAAAAATAAGATCCAAATATTTAGTTTGCTCATACAGAGAAATGCAATATTTCATGGCATGCCTACGATGATGGCACAGTAAGAAATGGGCATTTCTCGTGGTGCAATGGGGACATTACCTCCCACATTATCTAATTTCCTATTATGAATCTGTGTATGCAGTTTTAAAAGACCACATGATTTGCGCATAATTATTTCTTCTTCTTTTCTTCTGATGAAACTCTTGTATTTCCCACTCGACTCCTTTCTTTAATATAATAAATCTGGTGCGTGGGTACGCCTTAGTTACACAGTCATTTTTACACAGGTTATAATGACTTGAGAAAGCTACTGTCTCTCCTTCTGATTTAATTTCCCTAATTGACTTGCATTTCCCAGAATTGCTGGATTAAAAACGATAAGAGATCTTGCTGTCTAATATGATTTACTCCAATACAGACTTTTCCCCACAACCGCGAGGAAATCTTCTTAATGTGACACTTCCCATCATAGCCACTATTTAAAAAAAAACCCAAAACTTTAAAAATTTTCATAGAAACCAGTGTTATGTTTAATGTATAATTTAAAATTTTAAATCTCATGGCCCTAAATATCAGAATGTTTTGTGAGCTCTACCAACTGAAGACATGTGAACACAGTACATGCTTGTAATCCCAGTACTCGGGAGGCTGAGACAGGAGGATCACAGGTTCGAGGACAGCCTCAGCAAGTAGTGAGGCTCTCATCAACCTAGCAAGACCCTGTTTCCAAATAAAAATAAAATAGGGCTGGGGGTGTAGCTCAAAGGTAGAATGCCCCTGGGTTCAATCCCTAATACCAAAAATAAATGAATGGATGAATAAATAAATAAAAAGTAAACATGGCATTACCCAGTTTTTCCCAGTAAGCACTTTCAACAATTAATTTAGAATTCCTGAGACTCTGAGCTCACATGAGCCAGTCTTAGAAGTGTCCTCAGGGAACTTGTTCTTGCCTTCCCACTGGTTCTAAAATTTCACGTGACAATGGGGCACAGGCCATTAAGAAGAACAAAAAGATGTGCCAAACCGCAGGCTGGTTGCAAGGTGAGCTACAGATGATTAGAATTCACCCACTGCCAGGAGGGGTATGTGTGGAGGTCTTTATGTCACTATTTCAGCTGCAACAGTTTTCTTTCTTATAACTACTGCCTTATAGCTCATTTTATGAACTTCATAGAATTTACTTTTTTGGTAATATAGTTTCACTCAATTTCTATTTGGGAAAATTCTTTTTTTGGTAGTACTAGGGATTGAACCCAGGGGCATTCTACCTCCGAGCTACACCCCCAGACCTATTTTTTTTTATTCTTTATTTTGAAACAGGGTCTCACTAAGTTGTGGAGGGCCTCACTAAGTAGCTGAGGCTGGCCGCGAACCTGGATCCTCTGGTCTCAGCCTCCCAAGTACTGGGATTACAAGTGTGCGCCACCACTCCTGGCTTCTATTTGGGAAAATTCTAAACCTTCAGAAAAGTTGTAAGAATAGTATAAATACCCACTTACCCTTCACCCAGATTCACCAAGTGGTAACTTTTTGCCATATTTGCTTTTTTTTCTCTGTTTCTGAACCATTTGAGTGTTATAGTCACCTTGCTGACTTCACCCTCAAAGACACGTACCTTCCAAGAACCAGGACAGTCCCCTTGACAACATTATAAAAATATAATAATCACAGGAGATTTAACATTGTCACAATTCTGTCATTGACATGCCATGCTCAAAGCCCCTAAAGAACCACTTAGAAGGCAGGCACATCTCCATAAAGAGCTGCCACACAAACCAGGCCTGGTGGCACACGCCTCTGACCCAGTACTTGGGAGGCCGAGACAGGAGGATCGCAGGTTCGAGGCCTGCCTCATTAAGTAGTGAGACTCTCAGCAACCTAGCAAGACCTTGTTTCAAAACAAAAAATAAAAAGGGCTGGGGATGTACCTTGGAGGTAGAATGCCCCTGAGTTCAATTCCTAGTACCAAATTAATTAATTAATTAATTAATTAAATTAAAATTGAAAAAATATATAAAAGCTGCTACACCAGCAGAGTCATGCTGGTTCCACCTCTGGCAAAGCCAGGTGAGCCGGCCGCAGGCCTGAGACACTGAGTCAGTGAGTACTAACCCTGGCCTCTGTTTCCCAGGGCCCAGGACTCCTCATCTGCCCGGAGGGGCTCACTGTGCAGCTTATTTCATTGTAGCAGGTGATATTCTTACTTAAAAACTCATTGTTTAAGAAGAAAATGAGCCGGGCGTGGTGGCGCATGCTTGTAATCCCAGTACTTGGGAGGCTGAGACAGGAGGATCCGGGTTCGCGGCCAGCCTCAGCTACTTAGTGAGGCCCTCTGCAACTTAGTGAGACCCTGTTTCAAACTAAAGAACAAAAAATAGGGCTGTGGGTGGAGCTCGGAGGTAGAATGCCCCTGGGTTCAATCCCCAGTACCGCAAAAAAAAAAAAAAAAGAAAATGAGGGGAAAACAAAACACAATGACTGCTCAAATTTTAGGGGGACAAAAGAAAGAAAACCTTTCCTCCAAATTTTCTTCTCAGATGTCCTGATGAATCTTCCTGGGGATGTTTGTCAAAACAAATCACTTCAAAGGGGCAGGAAATGCTGACACAACTATGGCAAGACAGGTCCCTGACAACAACAACAACAACAGCAGCAGCACAACAGCAACACCACACCCGCCCTCTCTTCCCATCATACCACTGGCAGTGTGGTGGCTCATTTCTGGTAGCTCAGTCTCAGACTTGATTCCTCTGCAAGATGCCCTTGTGTCCTGGTGACGGAAGATGAACTTGCAGTGTGTTAAATGTCAACTCATGCCAATTCACCTAAAAGCTGCAATCTTTAAAAATTTTCCTGTTAACACAGCTCCAGCCAGATATCCACCTAAGCCAGAGTTTCTCAAAATGTGGCCCGTGGACCACTCACATCAGCATTGCACACGGAACCAGCGCAACGTGTTGGCTCTCACCCTTCATCTTGGGCTCCTGACTCAGAATTTCTAGGGCTGAGTCCCAGGAATCTGCATTTTAAAAAAGCACCCCTGGTTACTCCAGAGCATATTTATATTTGAGAACCACTGAGCTCAGCTTTCATCTGAGATAAACTGAAGTCTGGAAAAATCTATAGATTAAGAATCGGGTATTGAAAACTGATTTGTATTGTTATCTATGAGAGTAGCTTGTGAACATTTTACCACAGTCCTTACAAAGGAGCGTATTATACATCATAATACAGTTCACACATGCATGAGCACACGCATGCGCACACATACACACACAGGCAAACACACTGAAATTAATGTTCCATGAACTGACATGTATCCTTAACACCTGTAATTCATTCTGATAGTTTCTATCCTATTCTACTTCACTTTTTAAAAACATTGGAAGCCAGTGTGGTGGCGGTGGTGCACGCTTGTAATCCCAGTACTTGGGAGGCTGAGACTGGAGAATCACAGGTTTGCAGCCAGCCTCAGCAACTTAGCAAGGCTAATGAGCCCGTGCTTCGCAATAAAAAAATAAAATAGGCTGGGGGTGTAGCTCAGAGGTAGAATGTCACTGGATCCAAGCCCCAGTATAACAAAAACAAACAAACAAACAAACATACATTGGACATAGCCCACTAAATCAATTTCAGAATCCTCTAATGAATCACAAACTTGAGTTTGCAAAACATTGCTCTACAGCAATCAACTGAAATGTAAAGCTCATTTGAGTAAGTGTAAACCTAAGGAGAGAGTACACAGCACTGCAAACTAGTCATTAAATAAGATTTTATATTTAGATATTCTTAAAATATATGCATTTAGCTGGATTTAGAACAGCTTAATTATAATACTGATCTTCAAATGAAATAAATTTTATTTAGACTGATTACAAATCTTACAGCCTTCAACTAACAATTATAGGTTTGAGAAAGGAGGAAAGTAGTGGTGAAAATTTGATTCTGTGTTAAGACTGTGAGTCCTGGACCTTTAAGGATGAGGTTCACTTCCTGACTCTCCTGTGTGTTGGGGTGACGGCCTGGGTAACAACCTTGGCAAACCCCGGTCTCCTCATCTATGGAATGGAGCTAATAACAACATCCATCTCAAAAGACTGCTGGAAATATTAAGTAATTCATGCAAATAATATTAATAGCTATTATTATTATTCAAAAACAAAATGCCATTGGATAAAAATTTACCATCTTAAGAATGATAAAGATACTTAAATAAGTCCTCATCTATAAGTTTACATATAGATCGTTATTTGTCCAAATTTACTAATTAGCTGGCATTGTCTTTCCCTGGGTGAACAAACTTGGAACATTTTCTGTGTAAGGTGCTGGGCTAGGTATTGGAGTCACCAAGAGGCGTGACACATAATTCCACTTACTGAGCAGCTTAGAATCTGGTTGCAAAGTTAGGATGATAAAGGGAAATGTAAGCCACTAAATCATATGCCATGCACCAAATATAAGGGGTGCTGAGGGTGGTTTGAACTCAGGGAGGAGAGGATGCGAGTCAGGAAAAGCTCCACGGTGGGGACTTAGGTGGGGATTGAAGGGTGGGGAGGTTTGCATGAACAGAAAAGAGGGTGGAGAGAATCTCAAGGAGAAGAGAATAATGGGAGTGAGGACAAAGGGGTGAACTGTGCCCCTAGTTTGGCGGGGGAGTGCTAAGTCATAAAGATGAAATTAGAAGACCAGCGTGCAAGATCCATCAGGAGGGTAGAGTGTGGTGTGCACTGTGAAGGCAGCTCAGGCTGGCTGCAGAGGTCTGCGCAGTCCCATGAGAAAGTGGCCCGATCGATGTAAGACTATGGGAGTGCGCAGGATGTGTCCCAGAGCGTCAGCAACAACAACACAATAGACATCATCCATCAACAGAATGAAGAGATCAACATGGAAATGTGCGGTTCAAGTTAATTCTGCCAAAGTTTATGTAACATTCATCATGTTAAAGCTCCAAACAGCTCAGTCTCTAGCACAATGTTCTCTATATGGTGTAGACGGATGTCTGGATGCTTTCCAACGCTGTAGGTACACTAGCCCTACCACCCACGTGGTTTCACTTCTCTTGTTCAGGTTCTGTGCAGTCTTTGCTCACTAAGCACCCTTCTGGTTGAGGATTTTGTATTCTAGGTAACTTGGCATGGAAAAGAATCCCTTGATAAAAGTATTTAAGCATTCCAGTTCTAGAAAGGGTGTTCCCCATAAATGTCTAAGCTAGTCTTCTACATATTCAACAGACGAGTATAAATTCAGTTAAGTGTAAACATCAGGAAATGTCTGATCATCCTTTGAAAAGGTGCCAGACCCAATAGGATGCAGACTGTCAATGCTGGCTGCCCTTTAGAGTCACCTAAATAGCTACTTAAAATACCTTGGGATAAGGCAGCTGGCTGCAGTTAAGGGTACAGCCCCTGGGTGGACCACCTCCTTCTCCTACAGCGTTTCTCAATCCTGGTTGCACATTTTAATCACTTAGGAATCTTAAAAAAAAATCTATGTCTCGGAATGGACACTGGCAGAGATGTTAAAACCTACCCACTGGGAAGCCAGCATGAACTCTAATCATTCATGCTCTTCATTCTTAAGCAAAGATGAGAAGAATATTTGCAAGGCATTGGAGTTGAAAGATTTCTACTTCACTCACATTTAAGATATTCAATCATTTTATTCTATTTGAGCTCCCTTAGACATGGGCCTTAGCTTTAGGCTGTTAACTAATCTTAAATTCTTAATTCTTTACTGCTTTACAGCAGGGTCAACACATTTTTTTTTTCTGTAAAGGGCCAGATAGTAAATCATTTCTGCTTTGTGAGTCATAACCACTCAACTCTGTTCAACTGAGTAGGTTTTATCAAGGATCCTGTCATTTCCCTCTTCCTCCCCTTAACATCTCTAAATGCATAAGGAAGAAAGGCAAAGGGCTGGGACCATTTGCTACCTGGATGGGATCTGAGCATGGGTATCATTCATGGTCTTTCAAGTTGTGGCAGAGACACAGCTCACTGCACAGCTGCGCTCTTCCTACGTCGTACCCTGCAGAGTTCAAGTTCCACATCTACTGTGCTAAGAGGGAAACACCTCAATGGACATGATGTACATACACAAATTTAGCAATGCCAATCCTGTCATCACGGGGAGCGCAAGGGAGTGGGGTGGGAGCTGGGGGAGGCTCACTGAGTACCGTGTGCATGTATGCCTCTACCACTCTGACCTTCATCATGATGTGCGATGACAATGCACCCATTGAAAAAGTCTTCATAATTTTAGAAAAAAAAAAGAGTGATGACCTCCAATCAGGTGGAATTTCACAGAAGCCGACGCCCCCCACGCTTGTACTCAGGACAGTCTGTCTCCACTGTCAAAGCCATCAACCCTGCACAATAAAGACCAGAGTCAAGCCAGGTGGTCTCCTGGGGAAGGAGGGCACGGAATTCTCCTATACCAAACCAGCAATCAATCTCCCAGTTTGCTCACAGTGTTAAAGAAAATAAAACTGAGCAGAAGTCTCAGCCCGGGGTGTGCACTTCTGAGCTCAGTTACCATGACTCCTTGTTACAGCTCCAGACTGTACTCACTTGGAAGTGTTTTCAAGTATTCCTTTGACTTCATTCATTTCTTCTTTCCCAAAGTAAACAACAGTGAGATGAATCCTTCCATCCTGTTGGATGCACATCTCCCTGGAAAAGAAAACACATGGATGCTTGTTTTCTGCCTTCACATTAACAGGCAAAGTGCAAATCTATATATATGAAATGGGTGATGGGTGAAAGAGTTTAAAGTAAATTAAGTAATCTGCAAAATGAGCAGAGATAGAATTCCAAGACATTTCTGGTTGGCCATCCCAATTTCTGGAATTTCTATTTATCTTATCAGGAAAGCAAAAAAACTTATATATGTAGATCTGGCAAATCAAAAGTCAGATGCAAGGCACCACAGGTCCAAACTACCAAAGGATAGCCCATTTGGTATCATGATACCACATGGTATCCTGGGAAGGACACTGGGTTCTTATCCCCATAAAAAACCTATAAAGTACAAAAGACACAAATTCCATGCTATGAGTGGAAAGATGAAATCCATAGAGGGTGCACTAGACTGCTTGTCTATGGCTCTCTTTCCTTGTGTGCGACACACAAAAACAGTCTTAAAGACTGAATGAGCGAAGGTAAACATTGTTCTTTCCTTTAGGACTGTAGAGACCCTTGGAAACATCCAGTGTTGGGACTGTCTGAGCAGCAGGACAGGAGCACCTTCACCCATGTCTCCTCTCTGTCACTCCAACCGTCCTCAGCACTGGGCACCTCAGGCTCCAGGGACCTGACAAAGCAACCATTTGGCTCATCGCTCCGGGGCCTGACCTCTGGCTCCGGACTGGTCTAGACCTGCTTCCTCACCAAGCTCATTTATTATTTGTACACGTCCTATTCTCTCAACAGTAGTAACACCTAGCTAATCTGGTAAGCTCCTCTACTGACTCCATACATGTTTGTGTGTTAGATATACACACACGAACTCATGTGCACATATGCAAATATATGTTTATAGGGCCAAGCCCAGGAAAACTGTGTATGTGGTTGGAAAATATCCATCCTAGAATCAGGAGAGGGATACCCACTGAGCCTGAGTAAAAAGCATTCTTGAGGGCACACACATTACAATGGCACACACCTGTAATTCCAGCAACTAGGGAGGCTGAGGCAGGAGGATTGCAAGTTCGAGGTAAGCCTGAGCAACTTAGTGAGACTCTGTTTCAAAAATAATATAAAAAGGGCTGGAGGTGTAGCTCAGTGGTAGAGTACCCCTGGATTTATAAAAAGGTCTGGGGATGTAGCTCAATGATAGAGTGCCCCTGGGTTCAATCCTAAGTAACACACAAGCGCACGTGCTTTTTTTTTTTTCCAATAACATCTTTGCTGTCTCCCTCTGGTATTCTAAAATCCATTCTGAGCACTTCCTGTTTTTAAGAAATAATGTGTTGGTCTTTACACTTTGTGACCAGGTGAGGCTTTCAAACAGTCAAAGCAGAATTTGCTCTGAGGTCTAACTCCAGGGTCCATTCCAGGCAGTCATGGATCATTCATTCATTCATTCATTCATCAAACATTTGTTGACAAAATACCATGGGCCAGATACTCCACCAGGGGACCCTTAAAAACGAGTAAAACATTTCTGCCCTTGAGAAGTTCTCTGTCTACTGGGTCAGCAAGTGCTCTGTGAGAGTATAAGCCTTGTACCATGCATGCACTATCGAATTTAGTCTGATGATCTCTGTATTTTTCAAAACCATTCTCACTTGACTCCATCCCCTGGAAAGATGTGTGTGAGAGAGTGTGTATGTGGCTGATGGTGTAGGTGGGTATGTCTTTGTTTTGGAGGCAAAAGTTTGAAAAGCAAAGTTGCAGGGACGAGGAGGGAGGGAAGTCTTATTCATTCAGGGCCTTTGCAGACTCTTGGCATTGTGCTGTTAAGTGTTTGTACTTGGGCACGTGCTGTCTAGATGCCCCTGGGTGACTTGCATGTCTCTGTGTGCATGTCTTCAGAGCCACTGTAAACTACTGGACCTGAAACCTTAGCACAGAGCAAGCTCAGGAAGCTCTGGCATCTTGAGAACCCGGTGGCAAGCGCATCATTTTAACACAGTCGCTTCTCATCAGCTCCACAGCCCCACCACCATCCTTCCACCTTAACCTAGAAGCAGAAAATTCTGCTTCTATTTCACAAAGACCTTATTTTTTTTTTTTTTTGTGGTACTGGGGATTGAACCCAGGGGCATTCTACCTCCGAGCTACACCATCGGCCCTATTTTTTATCCTTTATTTTGAAACCGGATCTCATGAAGTTGCAGAGGGCCTCACTAAGTAGCTGAGGCTGGCTGCGAACCCGAATCCTCCAGTCTCCGCCTCCCAAGTACTGGGATTACAAGCGAGCGCCACCACGCCCGGCTTACAAAGCCCTTATCTTAACAGGACATTTTTTTTTTCATGGAAAATAGCAATTCCTTCTTGCCCCATATATATTTTTTAATGGGTAAGATGGTAATTTTCATGTTATGTGCTTTTTATAATAAACTTCTTATAATACATTTATAATAAATAAAATATAATACAGAATTTGGCTGATACAGGAGGATGGTAGGTTCACAGCCAGCCTCAGCAACTTAGGAGGCCTTCAGCAACTTAGTGAGTCCCTGTTTCAAAAAAATATTAAAATAGGACTGGGGTTATAGCTCAGAGGTAGAAAGACTGCCTCTGGGTTCAATTCCCAGTGCCCCCCCCCAATGAAATTAAATTAAATTTTGTGAATGTATTTCAAAAAAATTGATAAAATTTAAAAAGAAGTCAGGGATGGTAGCATATGTCTGTAATCCCAGTCCTTGGGAGGCTGAGACAGGAGGATAGAAGGTTCAAGGCCAGCCTCGGCAACTCAGCAAGACCCTCAGCGATCTAGCAAGACCCTGCCTCAAAATAAAAAAACAAAAAGGGCTGGGAGTGTGGCCCAGAGGTAGAACACCCCTGAGTTCAATCCCCAATACCAGAAAAAAGGTGGGGACTGAGGATGTAGCTCAGAGGTAGAATGCTCCTGGGTTCAATCTTCAATACCAATAATTTTTAAAAAAGGGCTAGGGGTATAGCTCAGAGGTAGAATACCCCTGGGTTCAATCCCCAGTACCACACACAGACAGACAGACAGACACACACACAAACACATACACACACACAAAAGAAATACCTGTGTGTTCATCTTTGTGCTCAGAGGTAGAACACCCCTGGGTTCAATCCCTAGTACCACACACACACACACACACACACACACACACACACACACACACAAGAAATACCTATGTGTTCATCTTTGTGTTGCCCCTATATTGTAACACAAAGTACAGGGACTAATTAAGACATATTTTCAGTTAGAAAACATGTATCACAGTCCCCTTAGACACCTTTATTTCTGTTTCCCAGGAGAGCAACAGCACTTCGTGGTTTTTGAGTTCCGTTATTCATCTATCTCTGGGGAGAGAGGTACGTGCCCATTGCTCACACCCTTAGTGTAGAGGTGAGGGGAGCAGTTCCAGAGACCTGCCTGATAGTTGGAGGCAGCAAGGCATGTCCTCCAGGCTTCTTAAGGACCAGCCCAGGTTACCTCAGCAGTATGAAAGATCCAATAGCTCCCACAGGATTCCACTACTAAGCTGAGTGGTTTGGGTGGCCAGAGAAAGACTCAGTAAAACTCTAAAAGTAAACTGGCTACAAGGGAAGGTTTGCTCAACTTGAGTTCCTGATATGGAAAACCAGTTAGGAATGTCTGGGCAGATCTGGTGGTCTGGGAACAGGCTGAACCTCGTGAGGTCTGTTTAGATGAGGGGTGTACCCTGAGGGGAAAACTCATCCTAACACAGGGTTTCTCTAACTCAGCACTATTGAGAGTTTGGTGATTCCCTGTTGTGGGAGGGGCTGTCCTGAGCATACAGGATGGTCACCAGCATCCCTGGCCTTTGTCAACTGCCTGCCAGTAGTAGCATCTCCTCAATGCGACTGTGACAACCAAAAGTATCTTCACACTTTGCCAAGTGTCCCAGGCTGGGAGGAAAGGGAGTGCAAAACGGCCTCAGTTCTGAGCCACTGTCTTAAGGGAGTCAGGCTCAGTAACAACATTTCACTAGTCAGAGGGTGGCATCCCTGGGCCTGCCCTATCCTCCAGCTTACTTTTGGGAACTGTAATGTGAGTCCTAGGGAGAGATGGAGCTGCAAAAATCTCTGAAAACCTTTCTTTACAGAATGTGAGGGGTGTTGGGAGCCCAAGCCAGGACTTTTGGGAATTAACGTGCTGGCACAGTGGAGGAGTCAATGGTGGGTACCGTGGTGGCGGCGCTTTGTGGCACTGTTGAGCGCCAGCCACTCTGGCTGTTACTGGAAGCAGGGAGTTTGCTTTGCGCCATGATACCTGGGGAGGCAGTGGAGGCTGAACTTATGTCTGAACACATGTGAGACATGTCTGGGGATACCAAGAAAGACCAGGAGAGGCACAGAAGGTTGGAGATCTTGTCATAGACAATAAGAGAGAGCACAGAAAGCCATTTCTTAGTTAGGGATGCCTGTTTCTATACCCCAGGCTGTGTGGTCTAGGGAAAAATGGTGCTATGGTTTGGATGCGGTTTGGTCCCCAAGAGTTGATGTGTTGGAAGTCTGGTCCCCAGTAGGCTGACATTGGGAGCTGATGGAGTTGAGTATAAGGTAATTAGTTCATCAAAGCACTCTCCTTGGAAGGAATTAATTTAGTTTTTGTGGGACCCTGGTTAGTTCTTGCAAGAAGATCATTATAAAAGAGCAAACCTGGCCCCTCCCTGATCCCTGGCTTCCTGTCTCACATGTTGTCATTCACTGTGAAATCCTCACCAGACTGGAGCCAATGCCAGGGCCATGCCCTTGAACCTCCCAAACTGTGACCTAAATAAACCTCTTTTCTTTACATAATAGTCAGCCGCAGGTATTTTTTTATAGCAACAGATATCAGACTAATAACACACATTCAGTAATAAACATTTAGTGAGCACCTGGGTTGTACAGTGCATTATTTCTATTGGAGTAAGATTTACAAAGGATAATCTTGTATGGTCCCCAAAGGGTGACAACCATCCAGGTTTGTCTGAGACTCTCCAGGTTTAGCACTGAAAATCCCATGTGCTAGGAAATTCCCTCAGTCCCAGGCAAACTGGGATGACTGGTCACCCTACATACATCAGGGACTTTTTAGTTTGTTAAAGGAATGGGCAACTGAAGAGTTAGTTCATTGTAACAGAGGCACAATGAGCCAAGAGGATGCAGAGGAGAACTTGGTTAACTTCAGATGGGTGATGGAGCAAGAGGTATTAGGAGAAGGGGGCATCTTAGCTGAGCCTCAACAGGTGAGTAGGCTCCATACAGGTGTGTGTGTGTGGGGGGGGCAAAGGAAGGCTTTCCCAGCTGAGAAAAAGCAAAGCAGCAAGGAAATCAATATTCTTTTCTAAGACAATTTTCTATTCAAATGTGTCAGGTATGAGAAGAAAATCTATCTAGACTTTCAGAAGTGCTCCATGCAAATGAAATGATATATACTAGCCCATCAGTTCCTAAACTACCTATGGTCCACTATGACCACAGAATGAGAACTGCTTAGCTACAGAAGGATTGGAAATAAAGAAGAGGGCCCTTCTGTAATCTGTTAAAAACAGTATTCTCCCTTTGGTTTGGTGGGTCCTTTTTGCTTCCCCTATGTTGTGATGAATTAATACATGATCCTCCTATTCCATTATTTGAGTAGTCCAATCAGTATTAAGGAGTGAAAATTAATGCTGACTCTCAACCAAGTCACTGGAAGCTACTCTCTTGATTTCCTATTTCAGAATAGGAAACAAGATAATTTTTCAATTGACCATTTTTCAGTATCGGATAGATGTTTCTATACAACCTGTGGCTAAAATGAAATCAAGACCAACTTCTATTAAGCCCCCAAAGAAAAATCTTTATCCAAATAAGGCAAATGATACAGGTCCGTGTTTCTCAAACATAATGGCCATAAAATCTTCTTGGTGAAACGCTTGCGTGTGATTAGCAGAATGGCCCAGGGGAGAGGTACTGGGATGTGGGTAAGATGGGAGGACTATAATATGCAAAATAGATTGCTTCCCTTTTGGGGAACACAAAGAAAACCAGCAATCCATCTCTATCACAATCCAACACTTGATGGCCCAAGGCCTTTCTGTCACCTATGCCAGATCAGACAAATGCTCAAGGCTTATTTCAGAGGTAGTACAATCACTACTTAAAATTTTTTTCCAGAAACTTCCAGAACCATCTAAAGGATCTAGGTCACAAAGGAATAAAAGAGAATTGCTAAGGAAAATTCAAGTAAAGATTTTCCTAACACTGCATTAATGTATGATAAATGCCCTGAGAAAGTTGAGAGGAAGACCAGAAGGAGAAAACAAAAGAGAACATTAAAACAAAAATAACACACCCAGTCCAAGGAGGAACCCGGCACCATGAAAAGGGGTTCTCAGTCCAGCTGGATGTAGTCAAAATAAAAATAAAAAGCAAGCAAACTTGGAATGAATAGAGACAGTTTTAAAAAGTGGCATGAAGAATATTTTCCATAAAAAAAATCCTTCTGGGAAAGACTCAGAGATAAAGACCCAAAGCAAATCTATAGCTTTGTTATTATGTGATTCTTCCTGCTATCAAACAAAACACACAATGAGCTTAAATTCTATAACACAGAAGCCGAAACAAACTCAGCAACCAGAAGCGAATTTGAGGAGAGTGTCAAAGACAAAAGAGGTGATTAGAAACCACAAAGAAGAGCAGGTAGGTTTAAGCCAATACACTACTGGGCGAAAGAGGAACACATAGAAACAGGACCTAGATCTGCAGCAAGCTCCTCCCGGTGAGCTCGCTGTGCTCCTGGCCACAGGGAAAGGAGTCCTGACATCCCAAGAGGGAAGATGGGACATTCGTGGGAGAGGAAATAGCACGTGGAGCCTGTGAGGTTCTCACATGAGCCTGGAGGACGACAGCAAGACTGAAGGAGGCTGTTTAGCGGCCAGCTACCTGATGTCCTGGACCAAAGATGGGTGATGAGGTGCATAAGCAGTCCAGCAACACCAGGAGCAGAGGAGCTGGATGGCCCCAGGGGTGTGGTGGGCAGGGTTTTTATTCTTACTCAAGGACATGACGGTACTCAGCTTTAGTGGTCATGATGTTTGTAAATCCTAGGAATATCACTTATTTGGTATCTATTGCCTCTTGTATAAAAGCCCTTAGGCTCCACCGCCTGAAACTCATCTCACCCAATAACTGTCATGCTTCTTTTCATTAAATACTAATGGCTGAAGTGGACTAGCCTTTGTTTTTCTTTCTTTCCTCGTCTGCTGGGAAGTTCAGGAATCTGAAGTTTTGGCGAGTTTTGCTTATTTCTGTTAGTCCCAGTTTCCAGGTATCTGCTTCCCTCATCGTGACTAAGCCCCTGTATGTTGAATTTTATAACGATGGTTTTATTAAATTTTTATTTTTGTAAACACAAATAATGTTTAATATTAGTGAATATGATTGTAATAAAAATGAGAAGGAAAGCCGGGCGTGGTGGCGCACGCTTGTAATACCAGTACTTTGGGAGGTGGAGACCGGAGGATCCGGGTTCGCGGCCAGCCTCAGCTCTCTCTCTCTCTCTCTCTCTCTCTCTCTCTCTCTCCTTAGTGAGGCCCTCCGCAACTTCGTGAGACCTGGTTTCAAAATAAAGCATAAAAAAATAGGGCTGGGGGCATAGCGCAGAGGTAGAACGCCCATGCGTTCAATCCCCGGTACCTCAAAAAAAAAAAAAAAAGAGAGAAGAAAATAATAATGATAATAAATACTTTGGCCCATGCACTCCATGTACCCAGAAATCAATTTTGTCCCCCAGGGCCCACCCCAGACACAGTCCTGGAGCCTGAGAATTGGCCTTTGGTTCATCACAGGTTTCGCCCCATGCCAGGACATCACCCGAGGTGATCTGTCTTTTGTAGACCCAGCCTTCCCAGGACCCACTTTGCACCTTGTGACCAGGCCTGTTCTCTCTTGGGAATTCCAGGTTCCGCATCTATTCCTTCTGTCCAAGAATAAATGAAGACATATTTGTTCTCAGTCTTAGTCATGTGAGTCTCTTTTATAGGTGAATAATAAGCTGGGCGTGGTGGCGCACGCTTGTAATCCCAGTACTTTGGGAGGCGGAGACCGGAGGATCTGGGTTCGCGGCCAGCCTCAGCTCTCTCTCTCTCTCTCTCTCTCTCTCCCTGTCTCTCTCTCTCTCTCTCTACCTAGTGAGGCCCTCTGCAACTTTGTGAGACCTTGTTTCAAAATAAAGTATAAAAAAATAGGGCCGGGAGTGTAGCGCAGAGGTAGAATGCCCCTAGGTTCAATCCCCGGTACCGCAAAAAAAAAAAAATAGGTGAATAATAAATAAATATATGCTGAAAGGATAAACCTAAAACCACCTATCGGCACAGAGCGGTGAAGGGGCCCATCTGGACCAAGACTTTCATTTCCTAGAAGGTGCCAAAGCTCAGACACGTGAAGCAACATGTACAAGATTCCTCAGCCAACTGGTACCAGAGCAAAGGGTGTTAATATCTGAAAGCTGATGCACTGGAAGGATAATGCTTTAATTCAATCAATGAAATAGTGATCCTTGTAAACCATGTGCCCCAAATGGAAAATACCAAAAACCTTGCCACCAATACATAACTAATGAAAGGGACATATTCTTGTGCTATAAACTTCACAAAGACAAGGCCAGGGAAAGAAAAGGAAGATTGTATTATAGGCTCTTGTGGCTTGGGCTCCAGGGACTGCCTCTAGAAGGGGAACTACAAGAAGGCAGACAGGAAGCATGGGGAGACCACAGGAGTCCTCGGCCCCCACCCCAAGATCCTGGTGCAAACACAGCGGGAAGAGCCACCGAAGACTACTGGGGTTTTCTCTCATTGCCTTGAAAGTGGAGAAGGAAGGGGATTCTATCCTAACTACACTTTGTGAGCTAACCCCTGCAAAAATAAGTGGATTTGAGAGAAACAAAAGAAAAAGAGATAATTGCATTCAGTCAAGATCCTTTGTCAGAGTGGGAAGAGAAGGGGTGAGAAATACTGCAAGCCAGATGAAGTACCTCGTAGTATCTCCCCACGCCCTACAGAATCATTGAATGCACAGCTCCAAGTTTCGTTTCATTCTGTTCTTTCCTCCTTTTGACCTGTAGGAGAGAAGTAAATAAATGGGGCTGCCTTTGTTCTGAGGGTCCAGGTCTCACCGGAAGTTCCACTGTGAAGCCAAAGACATCTACCCTCAGGAAAAAGATGCATCCCAACTAGACCAAGTGACCTAGCACAACTCACATATGCATCCCAGCGTCAGAAGAGCCTGAGAAGCAGAAACTTCCAAGAGGGCTGCTCACAGCCCCAGTGAGCTCTCTTCTCTGCACCATCCATTCTTCCACACCACAGGCAAAGTGAACAGAACAATATTCTGTCCTCAAGGTACAGCTAGGAGTGGACCCAAGCAGCTCTCAGTCAAGATGAGGACAGGGACAAGGAGAGTCCAACCTAGCATGGTGGAGCATGCAGGAAGCCCGGGGAGCCCCTGCACACCGCACAGAGGAAAGGTAAAAAGCAACGTCATGGCAACCACACTCCAGGAGCAAGAACACAATTAAAGGGAGAGAAAAGTGAGATTTCAGAAAGAAATAATATTCAAAGCAAAGGACAATGTAGTCTGTAAGAAAATATAACTCGAATCAAAGAATATTTCTTACAAATGTTTCATACTCAACAAAGATGTGAATTCGATAAAAGGGAAGTTCAAAGAGGAAATGGTAAAAAAAAAAAACAACCAAATAAGACTAACAGGCACATTGTGTGCTCAGGAAATAAATCGATAGCCAAAATAAACAGAAGCATTAAGTTGGAAACAGCGAGGTACAGAATAGATTCATCAGCAAATCAAATTACTGACATAAAGGGAAGGCTTAAGTGAATGCAGATAAAAGACGAAGGCATTAAGAAACAGAGAGAAGCTAATAAATGGGGAAGATCTGTGAAGTGTCTGTGCAGCACACAACTCAATAAATGAAGCAGAGGCTTGCAAAAACAGGACGCCAAAAAAAAAAGCCCATCAAGTGCTGTGTGCATGTATGTCACTATCACTATGAACTACATTATGATGTGAGACTATAATGCACCAATAAAAATATATAAAAATAAACTCTCTGAACTGTAAGAACCCACATCATCATCATCAACAACAACAACAACAGCAACAACAATGGCAACTATATTCCAGGCAAATGGCTGGAAATGAACAAACACTGGGAGTAGATAGATCGTAATTAACTTATGATTCAAGGCTGAAGAAGGGATTCTTCAAGCCTTTAGGCAAAAGCAAGTCATTTTTCAGAGAGACGAAAGCAAGTGTCTTGACACTTCTCTGTGGTATCAGTCAATACCAGAAGAATGTCCACAAAGTCCTGAGGAAAGAAATTGTGCCCTAAGAACCGAGTCTAACCAAGCTCTCCTCATGCTACCACGAGAACAGGCGGAGACCCCCTGCTCGGGCACTGAAGACCCTTCTCCAGAAAGTTCTCATCCATGAAACGGAGCCAGCTAGGAACTCAGCAATGGAGATGCTATCGTGAGAGGACTGGATGAATACATCAAAGCCACTTAAATATAGAACTAGAGCTTTACAAAACAGGATGCAAAGGTTGCAGATTCCAACAAGGTTAACACAATGGGTACCTAACAAAAATCGGAAGAGGGAACAAACACAGAAGCGAGAGAAGGTATGGGCTGTGCCAATTTTCTCTTCTTACTGCAATTTTTCAGTCAACTCAATGATTGAAAATTCACTGAATTTTTAAGCAAAACATAAAACATAGGATAACTGCATAAAAACTTACAAAACAGATAAAAAGAAGGAAATAAAAATCACTCACCTTGTCATTTTCAGGGTGAACCATTGTTAACAGTTTCCAATTTGGGGTTGGAAAGAATGTCATAAGGACAACATCAACTATTTAATAAATACCCCTTATGTTTTCTCCTAGTAATTGTATGGTCATATTAATTGCATCTGAATATTTAACTGACTAGAGTTTGGGTTTATGCTGTGAAATAAGAATTTCTTCTCTGCTATGTTTGGTTAGTTGTCATAACACCATGTCTTGAATAATCCCTTCTTTGCTGATATGAAATACCATCTTTACTAGGTTCTTACCTAGAATTAAATGTCCTCAGATCTTCACCCTCTCATGTCCTAATCAACACACTCAGAGACTCCTGGACTGAGAACAACTCCCCGCTCAGCCTTCTGCCCAGTGCCGTGTGCTCTGGGAGCCGCTCTTTGGGCTCACCGTCCCTTACCTGTATCTCCCACAGCATCTGGCTCTGGGTTAGTAGGTTTTACTTTCTGTGAAGGCAGGTACCACATTTGGAAATCCTCTTCTCACGTCTTGCATGCAACAGGTTCTCAAAACATCCTATCTAAGAAACAGTCTTCCTATCTCATCCCTTCTGACGTTCACGCAGCAGTGGACATGTGCTTAATAAATGTCAGGAAACAATGCCCTAGGATTGTGTGTGTTAAACGTTAACTAGCATTACATTTCACTTCACCATCTCCCTTGGGAGACTTGGAAACCAGTACTTTTACTTTTGTCAACAACACTTCCCTTCTAGTTTTCTTCCTAGTTTTAATTACTTGCAATTCTCATGACCCAAAGGCAAGAGCTAGTCCTAGACACCCAAGAGGATCCTATTGTCCCAGGTACCCTGAGGGATGCCCTGAAGACTTGGCCTTGCACTGGGCAGATGTTCCTCTAGGGTGAGCACTATTTACAGAGCCCAACATGTTCAATGGCCAGACTATGTGCCGAACCAAAGCTCAGGACCCTGAATCTGGCAAGCTACAGATAAGCTTCTAAGCCAAAGGAAATTTCTAGAACCTAGTCCTAGACATGGGCAACCCTACCACTGAGATTAATGATTTAACTGAATGGCTAGTGCCGGCCACAAGTTCAGTTGTTCTCAGGATATATCGTTTAACCAACCAGTGGCACTTTGCCATTCCAACGAGAAGATATATTAGAAAGAACACAGAAATACCAGAGGAAGGTTGAACGGAGCCAAGACTGACTACATAAACACTTTGGTAAGAACCAGGGACGATGAAGAAGGCGAGGGGAAATGAGAGCTGTTATGCCTGGAGGGGAAAAGACTTTCTTCAAATACTAGAAAAGTTATGATGCTTAAGAGGAAATGGATGTGTTCAATCATTTCTCCAGAAGATAGAACTAGACCCACTGGCTAAAAATTACAGGGAGGTGACTTTAGGGCCAAACAATAGAGTATTTACTTAGAATCATAGGTCAGAGATGCTATAGTGGGATTCTGAATTAAGAGAGGATTAGACCAGATGACCTCCAAGGTCTCTTCTAAGACTATTTGATTCTGCTATTAAGTAAGTAACTTAATTAAAAATGGATTACTATTTAAATTTTTTAAAAACCCTACAGAGTGTGTTTATGAACCAGAATTTTGAGAAGTACCAAGCTCATCCTCTTACTGAACACTAAAAATAATGTGACCTTAATGATAAAAGATTAAAAATAAGTCCAATAGCCCAAGATTTCTAGTTAGATAACACAACTGTGTGTGTGTGTGTGTGTGTGTGTGTCACTAGGGATTGAATCCAGGGGCATTCTATCTCTAAGCTACAATCCAACCCTATTTTATTTTGAAACAGAGTTTCATTAAGTTGTGGAGGGCCTCACTAAGTTGCTGAGTCTACCCTCGAACCTGCCATCCTCCTGTCTCAGCCTCCCAAGTTCTGGGATTATAGGAGTATGCCACCATACCCAGTGATAACATGACTTTCTATCTTTAAAATAAGCTAAGTTTGCTGGCTTACCTCAGCCAATACACGAATTTGAGACATAAAAGCTTACAAGATCCAACACTATACAGTAAAGGGCTTCAAGACACAGATGTAAAAACTACATTAGTGCATCTGAGAATAAAACTCCACTTAGTCTTATCGAGTAGCTACAAAAATGAGCACTTGAAACCTTCCTGGCATCATTCTAAATTGAATCTCTTAGGGGACATTTAGAATGAAAAATAGATTCTGATTCAATCCCTTCCAGCCGCAGCTAGAGCAGGACAGCAAATGAAGCCGACCCTCTGGCGAGCAAGGGCCTCTTCCAGACCTTCCGTTGCTGACACAGGCTCTGTCGCCAGCCAGCTCCTCCCTGCTCCTAAAGACTTCACATGTCACCCACTTGCCTTTGAGAGTCTCATTTCCTGCTGTCCCCAAACATGGGTACAAACTCAAGTCAGAACCGAACGCAACAGGCATTTGGTCATCTTTACAGATCCTAATGAAAACTCCCATCCTTCCTGATTTCTACTTCTGAAGGTAAATATGCTTATCCGGGAGATTTTTAATTGCTTTAGGGAAAGGCAAATACAAACGATAAACTTCAGATGAAGAAAACAGAGTGGAACAGCAAGAGAAAGGGGCCTTTGTACTTGGCAGGGGAAACGAGGGAGATGACAGGAAATGATATCAGCGTCCTAGCGCGCACCTCGCCGAGCAAGATAAACACGTGCAAACAAACAAACCTGAAATTCTGCATGAACTGCCGGAACTTGTCCACCCTTCTTGCTAGTGGCACGATAACGTTGATAAGCGTGTTGGCCATGTTGAGTTTTTCTTTTTTCACTTTCATGATAGGGCCGAAGGGTCGGAACAAGACGAGTCGTTTGAATTCGTGTTTGTGGTCCCCTTTGAAGGTGAGCTCGTACAAAGTGCCTTTGTCTTTTTCAGTTCGGTAGATGCCTGTTAACACACACAGACACACACAAAAAAAAAAACAAGGAAAGGCCATTTAAGAAATTAGCCTTGGCAGCTGAGTATTTTTTTCATAACCAGGATGTAGCACGCGCGCACATGCGCGTGTGCACACACACACACACACACACGTGCACACACAATGCCTTTAAAAAATTAATGTTAAATCTCTAAAGTTATTAGAAAACTCAAAATGCTCTCAATTGCAAACAACCAAGAGAAAGCAAAATTGAAAAACCACAGTTATGAAGACATGGGAAACATGGAAAAAGCTTGTAATGTTACATACAAAACTGTATTTATATTATTGAGACATTCAGAAGAGGGCTACTAGGAAATATGCCAAAATGAGGCTGTTTTTTGCTGGAGAGTGAAATGTGATTTCTTTTCTGCTATTACCACATTTTCTGCAATGTGGTTAGAAGAATGTTCAAATTATTATATTTATTTCATTTAAAATGCATGGGTTAGGCCGGGCGTGGTGGCGCACGCTTGTAATCCCAGTACTTTGGGAGGCGGAGACTGGAGGATCCGGGTTCGCGGCCAGCCTCAGCTCTCTCTCTCTCTCTCTCTCTCTCTCTCTCTCTACTTAGTGAGGCCCTCCGCAACTTCGTGAGACCCGGTCTCAAAATAAAGTATAAAAAATAGGGTCGGGGGCATAGCACGGAGGTAGAACACCCCTGCGTTCAATCCCCGGTACCACAAAAAAAAAAAAATTTAAAAAAATTAAAAAAAAAATGCATGGGTTAAAATGATCTCTTAGAAATTATAGCCATTTCAGATGAATGGGCCATAGTGACCTCTTCAGGGCATCCTGAAGGAGCTCAAGGCTAAACACATGGGGTAGGTGGCCCCCCTGGAAGCTTCTGGAAGCATTGAAGCAGACAACACATAAAGCACTCAATATGGTGGGCAGGGACATACCATATTTAGTTTCATATCTTCCTTCCTACCTCTAAGCAGTGTGGCTTAAGAGCTTCAGAGCACATACGCTCAAACCAGACTGCCTGGGTTCAAATCCTGGCCCCACAGATTTCCCGTGGGAATTTACTTAACTTTTCTGTGCCTCTTTTCCTCAAAGGTTACTGTGTGGAGTAACTGCTTTAATATATGTGAACAACAGAGCATGGCACACAGTAAACCCTCAATAAATGTTTGCTATCACCTTTTCCCCCCTTTCTTCTGGGTGAGCATTGCCAGGGCCCACATGACAGAACTTCCCCTCTAAAGAGCCAGTGATTCCCTTGTCTACAATCCACTTCCTTCCTAACATCCCTGGCATGATGGGTGTTTTTCTTAGAGTCAGAAAATAAGAAAAACTAGTAAAATTCCAGAGACCACCAGAGAAGCTTTCATCTTGGACTTATATCGTGCTTTCTATTTCATATCTCCTTTTTCCTCTTAATCCTGTTAGCTGAGAACGTACCTCCCAGTCTTTGAGCTGCTATGAAAATAAATCCGCAGGAGGGAAAAAATGTCTTGCCTAGTTGAGTTACGGGTTTTAAAGGTATCTGGCAAACCATTTCTCTCTCCTTTCTCACTCTCCCTCTTCTTTTCCTTTGTGGGAACTGCACCTCTCTTCTTCACAAACCGCCAAGTTCCCATCTCTGTTCTTAGCCTTAGAGGAGCTCTTCATCCTCCAGCCTGGCCTTACAGCCTCTTTGATCCTGTTCAAAGTTTGGATCTCCCTGAGGTGCACTGAGGAGGGTGAGGTACTCTGAATTTTCAAGGTGGCCTCATTTTCCACAGCTGTCCTTCTAGACCCGCCTGAAGATGTGCGATCCACTGGCAGTGAGCCCGGTGACCTAAGGACCCAGGCACACAAGGACAAGGACTGAGCTCTCTTTGCAAGCCTTCCTCCACTGGTCCTTTGGGGAGCGTGGCACATGGCTCAGCTGGCTCCTAGTGAGGGAAACTGTGTGAGTTCTGCTGAGCTCACGTTGGGAAAGGATTCAGAGTCCTTGGCGGGGCCAGTCATGGAAGAGAAAAGAAGGTTTATTTCTTTGGAAGCTCAAAGGACTTCTTTGACAACATTAAGTGGTTCCCTTCAAAATCTGTTAATTCTTTCAGGCAATTAGTCCTCATTGAGGAAACAGGCTATTCTCCACCTCTAACGAGGTCTAGAGCAGCTGCTTAGACCTGAAATCCTAGTACTCCCAAGATCCAAGTGAGGCTGTGCTGAATCAGAAAGAAGTCCCAGCCAGCCACACTGGGCCGCTCTGCACAACCGAGGGGGCTGCCAGCTCTGTGGCTGCGCCTCGTCCAGCTTCTGCTATTCTGCACGGTAATGAACATGGGAAAGGCTGCTGACAGTTGAACGTGCAGATAAAAATGTGCGTGGGCTGTGGAGCTGTTGTTTCAACTGAGTCATTTTCTTTCTTGGCACCAGGATAAGAATCATTAACTCTTAAAAGTCTAAATCCACAGGGTTGAAAGCACAGATAGCAATATATTAAAATCTGCTCCAAGCCGGGCATGGTGGCACACGCCTGTAATCCCAATACTTGGGAGGCGGAGACCGGAGGATCCGGGTTCACGGCCAGCCTCAGTGACTTAGTGAGGCCCTCCGCAACTTCGTGAGACCTGGTTTCAAAATAAAGTATAAAAAATAGGGCCGGGGGTGTAGCTCAGAGGTAGAACACCCCTGGGTTCAATCTCTGGTACCGCAAAAAAAAAAAAAAATCTGCCCCAAGAGATGGACACCTATTTATATAGAACCCAGAGAGTGCAATAACTCTTACTAATAATGATTCCTGTAACTGTATACCACTAGTGGCCTTTGTGGTCCCACGTCATCAACCCAGTGGGGCAGGGATGCCACATTGCACAGCCCTGCTGGTTAGCAGTCTTGGGTGAGAGAGGCCTCCCAGCAGGAAGGTCACACCATGATGGAAGATGTTTTCTCCTGTCTTCCATGTCCTCTATGCCTTGAAACAGTTGTTACATCAACTTTCTAGTATGTTTCCCCATATGCTACCTAATTATTTTAATTATGTCTTATGAACCTGATTCTAGATCCCTTAATATCATCCTCCTTAAGTATAAGTTATTTAAAACACTCTGGCAACTTAGGTTTTCCAAAACTCACACCTGGCTACCACGCCCACACTCACACCCTTGCACACCTGCACAAAGGAAGAAAGCAATCCCAGTTGGTTTTCTGCTAACACAAAGGTTAACACTTAAAGGGATTCGTTTGCCTCCTGGAATCTTGGGTGGTGGAAACACACAGGAATGAAGAGAGAGGGCACAGACGCATTCTGAGGCAGGAGTGGCTCTTTAGCCTTCAAGCTGGCCAGCGCCCATGGCACAAACAAATCAGCCACACAAACACCTTCCTTATAATATTCTATAGGATAATATTATTTTTCACTGTGCAAATTAAAGACTAACGTAAGAACTTTGCAGCTAGCTTGGGTCTCTTTTAGACACCCTAAGTGGAACCTCTTTTCCTCCCCTTCCCTCCATAGATGCTCAGCTCATTTCAAGTTTGGGATTTTAGCTACTTGTGCAAACAAATATCTCAGTGCCTTTGTGTGTGTGTGTGTGTGTGTGTGTGTGTGTGTGTGTGTGTTTCTAGGAACTGAACCCCAAGGGCATTCTGCCTCTGAGCTACACCCCCCAACCCTATTTCATTTTTTATTTTGAAAAAGGCCCTCAATAAGTTGCAGAGGGTCTCGCTAAGTTACTGAGGCTGGCCATGAACCTGTGATCCTCCTGTCTCAGCCTCCCAAGTACTAGGATTACAGGTGTGTGCCACCACACCCAACTCCTGATCCTATCAAGAAGTCAGGCTCTGGGGCCCCCAACTAGGTGAGGCATCTCCAGGATTCCCAGAAACAGCTCTTAGTCTACTGCAAAGTCGAATCCTTCTGCAGGCAAGGGGGTAACCAGGCACAGGCCCCCTCCCCTCTCTGTGTTCTGTCTTCACCTTGGAAATCATGATGCTGAAGGAGAAGGAAGGTGCTGCTCTGCACGCTCACATTCCAGACTCTCACTCAACATGGATGTATGTGGTGGTGACCAATGATGCACTGCGGAGCCCATGTTGAACTCTTCAAACCTCCTGCTTGCAAAACATTCTCTTCATTCTCAAGCGCCCCATTCATTCTCATTCATCCCCATTCATTCCCAAGTCTCCACATTCATCCTGCCTTCCTGACCTTCCCGTATGGAGCTCAGGTCTCCCAGCTGGATAGCTGCAGATATCTGCCCACCCATGTCCCAGCCTCCAGGCCCCAATCCACAGCACACATATCCTTAGGCCCGTAGCCTGCTGACAGTACCACTCCAATCCTGTTCTTCTGGAGCTCAAAAGCTCTCACCAGCTTCCCATGGCTATACAATAAGTATCAAAACCATGGCCTGGTCTTTAAGACCCTCTGGGATCTGGCTCCAATCTACTGTTCTAATTGCACATCTCTGCACTGCATTATGTGAAATCAAGCTGGTTTACAGTGAGCATACGGAACTACGCGCCCTCCTTGGAGAAACTGGAACCCTTGTATACTTTGGGTGGGAATATAAAAATGATGTATCTGATATAGAAAACAGTTTTATGGCTCCTCAAGAAGTTAACCATAGCCAGGTGTGCTAGTGCACACCTGTAATCCAAGTACTTGGGAGGCTGAGACAAGAGAATTGCAGGTTCGAGGACGCAGTGAGACCCTGTTTCAAAATAAAAATAAAAAAGGGTTGGGAGTGTAGCCTGGAGGTAGAATGACCCTGTGTTCAATTCCCAGTAAGATACACACACACACACAGAGTTAACCATATGTTTATAGACACATTACTCATAAGAGTTATAAGACAAAAACACAAATCTCCATCAATAGATGAATGGATAAACAAAATGTAGTATGTGCATATAATGAAATACTATTCAACCTTAAATGGAATTATTTTAATTTCTTCAACAAGGACATTATGCTAAATAAAATAAGCCTGTCACTAAAAGACAAATATTGTATGATTTCACTTATACGAGATACCTAGAGTAGTTAGATATCATAGAAACTGAAAGTAGAATGGAGATCGCCGGAGCTGCATGGAGCAGGTGATAGGGAATTAGTGTTCAATGGGTATAAAGTAAGATTTAGGAAGATAAATATGTTTTGGAGATGGATAGAGCAATGTGAATATCCTTAACATTATTGAACTGTCTACTTAAGAATGGTGAATGGTCAATTTCATGTTGTGTACATTCTCCTCCCACCATAATGGTTCTCCTCTGAACAGGTCTTACACTTCCTCATAGACACACATCCCACCAGTCTAATTTCCACCTTCCATCCCTTTACCTGGCCCTCCCCCTCTCGGAAGATTCCCACGGTATTCTCAATCCAAAGCAACTCTTCATCCTCTGGATACTTTCATCTTGTAGCATTTAAACTTTCCTTTTCTAAACTAATTTTTTTGCACCTGAGAACATGAAAGGACGTGGATCACTTGGCCCAGACGGCAGGGCAAACTGAGACCCAGAAAGGTTGAGATTTCCTGATGTCTGCCACCTTGTTAATGACCAACTGGGGGAACAGAACCAGGATCAAGGATATACTCCCTGGAGTTACCCTTCACATGCAGCGCTGACAACCAAGAGTGCAGAGAAGAGTCAGGAACACGGAAAGAGCTTCCAAGAAGTCAGAATACACAACACTGAGTCTGCAGAGAAACCCACTATATGTGGTTCATTTACCCATAGCTAAGCCTCACATCGACCCCTACAGCTTTTCTGTTGCTTTACCATATAGTTTTGACAGTTGTTAAATAAGAGTTATCTGAATTTCCAATCTGTAAAACATTGAAAGCAATAAATTTTGGAAAGGGGAATTTTAATGGGGAAAAAGAGATTTTCAATGAGAAAAAGAAGAATATGGTTGTCCCTCCTTATCTATGGGGGACTGATTCCAGAATCACCCTAGGAAACCAAGGAGGATACACGAATCCTTTCTATTAAATGGCATAGTATTTGCACATAACCTGTATACATTCTCCCACATA
>PVJS01014479.1:0-40344 GCA_004027185.1 Glis glis
AGATAGAGAGAGAGAGAGAGAGAGAGAGAGAGAGAGAGAGAGACAGGGGGAGAGAGAGAGAGCGAGAGAGAGAGAGAGCTGAGGCTGGCCGCGAACCCGGATCCTCTGGTCTCCACCTCCAAAAGTACTGGGATTACAAGTGTGCGCCACCACACCCAGCCTGCCCTGGATTTTGTACTATGATCTATGGCATATATTCTCAATGGGAAATAATATCCTAAGAAGGCAAAAATTCGTTCTTGAAGGGTGAATAAAGAATCTTGGATATTACAATGATTTGTGGTCCTCCAAAAAGCCACAGGACACAAACAGTTATACAATATATCTGGATATTAAAATTTCATGAGAGTGTGTAAAAAGTTAAAACAAAAATTTTCAACTGGTTCATAAAAATTATCCTACTTTAAAAGAGTTTTTTTTCCCCCTGAGGGACTGATTTTCCATTGGCCTATTTCACTTAAGCTTTGAATATTTGGATCAGCTAGGTTTTTTTTTTCAGCTCTGTGTTTTTATGAAGCTGTTAGATTGTGTGACAAAAATCCTTTTGTTTATGAAGGTACTTCTTCCTTATATTTTCAGTCATATGTTTTAATGACTTTCAGTTTAATGATCTGAGCTGTGCACCGTAAACTCAAACGGATCATGACATAGATTGTATTGAGTCAGTGTATACCTGTGGTCCTTCTTATTATTTATGTACACCTAGAACAGGGCCTGACACATAGTAGGCACTTGAATTTGTTGAATGAATGAGGAGTTGCCACCATTGTTATTCAATAAATGGTTAATGAAGAAAGGAGTTAGAAGCCAGGCATGGTGGTGCATGCTTGTAATCCTAGCACTTGGGAGGCTTAGACAGAAGGATCTCAGGTTCAAAGCCAGCCTCAGCAACTCTCAGCAACCTAGTAAGACCCTGTTTCCAAATAAGAAATAAAATCAGGTGGGGGTGTAGCTTGGAGTTAGAATGCCTCTGGATTCAATCCCCATTACCCCCCTCACGACTCCCCCCAAAAAAGAAAGGAGTTAGAAAATCTGTATATTTTGTCAGTGAAAAGCAGGCATAAAATTTACCAAGTAATTACATTCTCTAGAACACATTTAACTGTTAAAAAGTTAAAGATAAAAATAGACAAAAATAGAATTTTGGAGATGAAGTGAAATTCTTGAAGTTATTTTGGCTTATTAAAAATTTTCCAGCCAGGTGTGGTGGCACACGCTTGTAATCCCAGTACTTTGGAGGCTGAGACAGGAGGATCGCAGGTTCGTGGCCAGCCTCAGCAACTTGTGAGGCCCTTTGCAACCTAGTTAGACCCTGTTTCAAAATAAAGAATAAAATAGGGCTGGAGGTAGAACGCTCCTGGGTTCATTCCCCAGTATACCACACACACACACACACACACACACACACACACACACACGTTTTCCACTTTATTAAAACCTCACAATTTTGCACAGGTACTACCAGCTAGAAAAATTGTGCCTACTATTTCCTTTGAAAGTAGAGTGAATTTATGATTTTTAAATGAATGTATATATATATATATATATATAACATTTCTTCCTTTTGTTGTAGGCATTTGGGATCACAACTTTGTGAATTAGAAAAACTGATAGATAAAATGATGGTTGCAGAATTTTCTACTTATTCTCACAGTGACTTAAATAGACCACTGGAAGATGACTGTCAGGTTTTAGAAGAGGTATGTGTTTTGAACTTTACAATGAAATTGATGTTGCTTCTTGTTAATTCCTAACAGCATTAGTTGATAACACTTTCTTCTCAGATTATAGTGAACAGAATTACCTTAAGTATCAAGGTCTGTGAGACCTATGAATTTCTTCACTAGCTATTTGACTTTAACAAGCACCATAAGTATTCAGTATCCTATGACATTAGAGAATGAAGTAATTTTATAGCTAATGTAGAAATAGTTAAAAGGAGGTCTTTATGGCTTATAACTCTAATTCACAGGATAGATACAAGATGAATTAACTTAGATTCCATGTGTGTATACATTCACTGGAATTTTATCTTTTGTAAAAAGTGACCATTACGTGGAAATTTATTAGTCATTCAAATTCATTGAATGCCTGTTGTGAACATATTTCATATATATGCATATATAAGTACATCATATTCAGGCTTCACTTATCTGCTAACTTCTCAATGCTAATCATTGACAATCACTATTTAAAAAAAAATCCAAGCCGGGTGTGGTGGCACACGCTTGTAATCCCAGTACTTGGGAGGCTGAGACCGGAGGATCTGGGTTCGCGGCCAGCCTCAGCTAATTAGTGAGGCTTCCACAACTTCGTGAGACCTGGTTTTAAAATAAAGGATAAAAAAATAGGGTGAGGGGTGTAGCTCAGGGGTAGAATGCCCCTGGGTTCAATCCCCGGTACCTCAAAAAAAAAAAAAATCCAAAGGCCCTGACTTGATAGCAGCCTAAGTAGTAAAAGAAATACACATATACATATACACATATGTGTAATGTGAGCAGTTGACTTCCCATTGGGAGTCCAGGTAGTCATTACAGTATTCTAGACCTTGAATTTAAAAAGCATAGGGCTCGGAGACTGTTCATAGGTCATCTGGGCTTGAGAAGAATATTTTCTAGCTCTTTGTGGAAACCAATACAAAAAATACCCTTGTGTTGTTTGGCCTCCAAACCAGCTTCATTTGATCCAATGTATTGGAATAGAATTTATCTGCTTTAGAGCACTGACTCAAACAATCTGATAAGGTTGCCATGGGAGAACTTTTTTCATACTTCCAGAAATGCCACATGCAGGATAGATCTGAGGATCAAGCAAAACTCTGGATGCTAAATATTTCTACCTCTAAGTGAGGTTATTTAAAATTTAAAATGTAAAATTTCATATCCTTTTTTTAATAGGAAAGACTGGTATCTCTTGTATTTGGACTTTTAAAACAAAGAAAACTTAATTTTTTAGAAATCTATGGTGAGGAAATGATTATTACAGCAAAGAATATCATTAAACAGGTAATTGTACATTTTTATTTGATATATGGTCTAGACTCTTGTGAAGTTTTTTTATGTTATCTAGTAATAATATATGCAGTATGCAATATAATAGTAATACTTGCTCATTTATTTCAAAATTGAAAATATGAAAAATAGAAGAAAGAAAAACATAGTCCTACTAAAGTTACTGTTTTGAGACTGTTTCTATATGTAGATTGTTACTGGGCTTTTTTTTTAATTGTTGCTCTCATAATATACATATGATTTTGGGCATATATATTAGTTAGAATCTAAATAGTATATTTTTCATATTACTATGCAAGCCTTTGGAAAAAGCACTTTTAATGGTTGTATAGAACTTCATCAGCATTGTGTTGGTTAAGTTTCTTTAGCCTTTCCTCTATGTTGAATATTTAGGTTGTTTTTGGATTGATAATGTAAAGATGACAGACATCTTTGATATAAAGTGACTTTGTTAGTTTGTTTTTCATATTTAAAACTATTAGACTGATTCCCAAAAGTAGAATTGCTAAGCAAAGAGTGAAAAGTATTTTTAAGTTGTTTGATACAGAGAACTGAATTGCTATTTAAAAATATCAATTTATACTCACACCAGCAGTAGATAAATGTTCATTTCCTCTTTACGTTGATCTGTAAGAAATTATAATGATAAACTAAAATCCATGTGTTTTTTGTGTTCTATTTATTTGTTTGTTTGTTTTGTGGTACCGGGGATGGAACCCAGGGACATTCTACCTCTGAGCTACACCCCCAGCCCTATATTTTATTTTTTATTTTGAAATAACGTCTCACTAAGTTGTGAAGGGCCTCACTAAGTAGCTGAGGCTGATGGTGAACCTGCTATCCTCCTGTCTCAGCCTCCCAAGTACTGGGATTATAAGTGTGCGCCACCATGCCCGGCTGTGTTTTCTTTATTTTGATGATTTTTTTTTTTTTTTGCGGTACTGGGGATTACACCTGGGGCATTCTACCTTGAGCTACACCCCAGCCCTATTTTTTATTCTTTATTTTGAAACAGGGCCTCACTAAGTTGCAGAGGGCCTCACTAAGTAGCTGAGACTGGCCACGAACCCGGATTTTCTGGTCTCAGCCTCCCAAGTACTGGGATTAAAAGTGTGTGCCACCATGCCCAGCTTGACTTTTTTTTTCTTAGACAAATCTCATCTACTGAAGTTCAGTTTCTATATATGAAAAGGATATTATCTTCAATGTGTTAATTAGGGCCTAATTAATCATCATCAGGTTGAATGCACCTATATGAGTTTTTAGTGTTTATATAAAATAAAAATATTACAGTCACCATCTTTTTACTTCTCTTAAACAGTGACTAAAACACTGTACTTTTAAATTGATATAAGCACTCTAGAAAGTTGTCGACAGTATCTACTAAACAGGATATGACCCAGCATTTCTGTTCCTAGAAATATTTACATAAGTACACCAAAACAGTAGAAGAATGTTCATGACAGTAGTATTTGTAATGAAAAACAGAAACAACCCAAATTCTATCCTCATTAGAAAAGATAAACCCCATTATGGTATACTTATACAGTGGAATACTATACAGCAATGACAATGAATAAATTACTCAGAAGTACATAAATGAATGTTATAGACATAATTTGAGGCCAGAAAAACCAGTAGAAACTGCACAGGGAGCAGAAGAGAGGCTCTGGGTACTGACAGTGTTCAATTTCATGAGCTGAGTTCTGGTTTTACAGATGTTAAAAAGTACTGCACTGTAAGCATAATTTGTATGATTTTCTATATGTATATATTTAAACAAAAACTTTAACTCCTATGTTTTAATTTTCCAGACTTCTCCAGAAGTTTAAGCATTTATTGTTATCTTTTTTAAACTTTAAAGCTTGCATGTATTGCAAGGAAATGTATATCTTGCATTTCTTTTGGGATTTTAATTTGGGGCTTATATCTTGTTTCTAAGTATTGCAGTTTGCACCAAGTGCTGTGTGCATGCATGTTACTGTCAACTTGATTTTCATTGTGATGTGAGACTATAATGCACCAATAAAAACACATAAAAATAAGTATTGCAGTTCTGTTTTCCTGGTGAATGATTTTGAACAGTTTTAAATAGTAGGACATTTTAATTGTGATAGTTCAAGCATATTCTGAAATAATCATTTAATAGAGTAAGGGTAATGGTACAATTTTCAAGCACCTTGAGGTATGCATAAGAGATATAAGAAAATCTGTTAAATGATTATTGTAGTTAGTGAGTCATTTTTAGCATACATATGGAACATGGAGTACTTAGGATTTTTAAAGACAATTAATCAAATTGTTTTTTCTTAAAATTTGCAGTGCGTGATTAATAAAGTTTCACAAATAGAAGAAATAGACACAGATGTTATTGTCAAGTAAGTATAATATATAGGTTGGTGGTTATTAGTCAGGGAAAAGATAACACACGCAAATTAGAATAATTTAAGGACTTAGTTAAGGAATTGACTAAGTTGTGGGACAGGGTATAAGGAAATAACAAACGATGGTGCAGTGCTTTTAAGAAACAAGGGAGCTGGGCGTGGTGGCACATGCTTGTAATCCCAGTACTTGGGAGGCGGAGACCAGAGGATCCGGGTTCCCAGCCAGCCTCAGCTACTGAGCCCTCTGCAACTTCGTGAGACCCAGTTTCAAAATAAAGAATAAAAAATAGGGCTGGGGGTGTAGCTCGGAGGTAGAATGCCCCTGGGTTCAATCCCCGGTACTGCAAAAAAAAAAAAAGACAAGGGAAACGAGCAGTTAACAGAATTCAAGAGAAACACAGTAGTTGGGAAAAAGCTCTGTCCTTGAGTTGAGTGAAACGGTAATCAGTATATACAGCATGGATATACTGGACAAAGGGATTATCCATGTCCTGCTTGGGAAGGAGTGGGTTGGTGTAAGGCACCATGTTACTCAGAATGGCATACAGTTTAAAACTTAAGAATTATTTCTGGAATTTTTTATTTAGTATTTTTGGACTACATTGACTGCAGGTAATTAAAACTGCAGAATGTGAAACTGCAGATAAGGGGTGACTCCTGTATCTTTTCTTTTTCCAGTCTTGGCCAAACACAGCAGATTGACCTAATAGGGCAGAGGAGAGTGGGAGATGGATAGAAGGCAGATACAAAGTGGGGATTGAAGATAACTCATTACAGCAGGAGAGCAATTATTAAATTTATTTAGCAGTATAATTAAAACCAGGCTTCTGATTGGCTTAGAGGAGTTTAAGAAATTGATTTCGAATTGCCTATGTCTGTAATTTTTGTTTTCACCCTTGAAATGCCTATTCTTTTCTCTTGAGAATAGTGATAAGTATTTTATGACTAAATTTCTCATTCATGTAGATATCTAAACTTTATTGACTGGCTAATGATATGAATAGTAATATGGACAACTCGGAAAGTTTCTCTAGGCCAAACCCACAAAATGGAGATTATGGAATATTAATTTCCACACTATTACCTGGTGATAACACAATTTCAGAATTAGTTGGAGCAACTGAAGTACAGGAGGAACTAATAGTAGATGGAAAACATGTCATTGACACTCTGTTCGAAACCTTACAGACGTGAAGAGTTAGTGAATTCCATAGGGAATTTTCTCAATTTAAGTACAGAACTTCTGTATATTCAGTATGGGAATCTTTTTTTAGAATAAACTGGGTGTAGCAGCATTCATTTAAAATTTAGAGTAATAGCTCATAGCTCATTTTAGTACTATAAAACATCTTTGTGAGATTCTAATTGTATTAATCTGTTTCATCTTTGAAGTTATGATTGATATAAGCTACCAAAATAATAATATTTGCCTATATTTGCATAGCATGTTTAAACATACCCCGCATTACTCTAAATGCATTTTTTAAACTTACTCAATATTTGCAACAACTATATAAGGTAGATTCTATTATTTTCCCCATGTTAAGATAAGAAAATTGGAGCAGGAGGGGCGAAGTCACTTGATAGAGTCACATAGCTAATAATTCTAGTAAGCTACTAGAATTTTGAACCGAAGCAATATGGCTTCAGAGCCCATGCTCTTAATTATCATGCCATATTACTTCTTATAGGCAGCAAAGTACTTTAGTTTGTAGTTAGAAAACCAGGTTGTTAAATTTTTTGAGAGATATGTTACATTTCTATTTTTATTCCAAAAGATATCATTACCTTTAAACTAAATTGGTTTATTTTTCTATGGTTTATTCCTTCAAAGGTTACAAAGCATGTTCACATGAAATTAATATAGGATAAGGTTTATATGTATATATCTTAATTAGACTAGTTTTAAAGATATTTAAATATGTAGGAGCTGTTTGTCAGTTGACCTATTCAACGCAAAATTCTATGTTAGAAAGCTAGATAAAGCTGAATTTTATTCTTGTTACTAGATAATGTTTATGATAATTTCTTCCTGTTTGTAGATATTTTCATATTGATCCAGAGACAGTCATTATTTTTGTTTAAATTATTTTTTTCCAGGCTTGCAGATCAGATGAGAATGTTGAATTTTCCCCAATGGTTTGATCTATTAAAGGATATTTTCTCTAAGTTTACAATTTTCCTACAGAGAGTTAAGGTAAGCTTACATATCAGTTTGTCCAGAATATCCCTAAAATTGTTAGCTTTTCATATATATATATAGAATCAAGCTAGAATAAAATATAATTTCTGTTTTTATAATTTTTCTGAAGAGGTTTGGTTTCAAATAAGAATTGAAGTACCTTAGAATATTTTGGCAATTTTTATAATTTTGATTCGTTTGTTTTATATTAAAAAGAAGCTGGGTATGGTGGCGCATGCCTGTAATCCCCGTACTTGGGAGGCTGAGACAGAAGGATCACTGGTTTGTGGCCAGCCTCAGCAACTTAGCGAGGCCTTCCACAACTTGATGAGACCCTGTTG
Organism: Glis glis; assembly: GCA_004027185.1. Lineage (NCBI taxonomy): Eukaryota > Metazoa > Chordata > Mammalia > Rodentia > Gliridae > Glis > Glis glis. Next base: position 7,919 of record PVJS01014479.1, read on the forward strand.
CAAAACAAAAAGTAAAAATAGGGCTGTGGGTGTAGCTCAGAGGCAGAATGCTCCTGGGTTCAATCCCCATTACCCTGTACACACACATACACACACATACATACACACACACACACACACACACACACACACACACACACACAAATACTGCTTACTTGACACTAAATATTACACAATAATTTTTCCTTTTTTTTTTTGCGGTACCAGGGATTGAACCCAGGGGCATTCTACCTCCGAGCTACACCCCCAGCCCTACTTTTTATACTTTATTTTTGAAACCCGGTCTCACGAAGTTGCGAGGGCCTCACTAAGTAGCTGAGGCTGGCCGCGAACCCGGATCCTCCGGTCTCTGCCTCCCAAGTACTGGGATTACAAGTGTGCGCCACCACACCCGGCTTCCTTTTGTGATTTTATGATTCTTGAATCCTTCTAGATGATATTCAGTATTGTAAAACACTCAAAAACCCATCCTAAACCATTAATTTTGCTAGAAATTTAGTGTTGATATGAAGTTATTTTTTAACATACTGTTCATTTTCAAATGATTCTACATGTCCTTTATTGTAGGTTTTTGTTTCATTTTTCTTGTATGGGGTCCAATCAAGGATCATGCATTAAATTTGACCATTTTATCTGTTGAGCCAACCACTTAATTTTAAGACATTTAGTATAAGGAAAAGAACTCATGCCACACAACATTTTTCAGAAGTAAAGATGTCATAGACTCTAATAAATATTGGTTGGCATCACTGTATTAGTCAGCTTTCTATTGCTATAACAAAATAACCTGAGAAAAAACAAACTACAGAAGGAAAGATTTATTGTGGTTCATGGTTTCAGTCCATAGTTGCCTGGCCCCATTGCTGTGGACTGTGGCAAAGCAGAACATCAGAACAGGGAGAGTGTGGCAGAGCAAAGCTATTCACCCCCACCTCATGGCTTTCAAGAAGCAGAAAGGGAGAAAGAGTGAGAGAAGGGGCTGGAGACAAGATATAGTCTCCAAGGGCCCTCCCCCAAGGACCCACTCCCTTCTACTAAGTCTTACCTCCTCTGGTTTCCACCACCTCTCAGCAGACCATTCAGTTGCAAATCCATGAGTGGATTTATCCATTGATGAGGTGAGAACCCTCATGATCCAGTCATTTCCCCACACCCTCACCTGAACATTGCTACATTGGGGTTCAGGCCTTCAACACATGAGCCTTTCGGGGACATTCCAGATCTATACTGTAAAATCACTAATGTGTCATAACTGTTTTATTTTTATTAATTTTTAAATTTGTGCATTATAATTATACATAATAGTTGGATTTATTGTTACATATTTGTACATGTACATAACATAATTTGGTCATTCCCAGTACCTTCCCTTTCCCTTTCTTCATCCCTCTCTTCTACTGGTTTCTTCCTATCCCCTTCCACTGTTTTACTAGTCACTTTCCTCAATTATCTAAAGTCCCTTTTGTTTCTTATTTTCTCTTTAACTTCCATATATGAGATAATACATTCGACCCTTTCTGTGACTGACTCATCTCACTTAGCATAATATTCTCTAGGTCTATCCATTTTCCTGCAAATGACATATTTTTGTTGTTTTTTATGGCAGACTAAAATTCCATTGTATATATATACCACATTTTCATTATCTATTCGTCTGTTGATGGACACCTAGGTTGGTCCCATAATTTGGCTACTGTGAACTGTGCTGCTATAGACATGGATATCCATGTATCACTATAGTATTCTGATTTTAATTTTTTTGGAAAGATACTGAGCAGTGGTATAACTAGGTCAAATGGTGGTTTCGTTCCTAGTCTTTTGGGGAACCTCCATACTGATCTCCACAGTGATTGTACTAATTTGCAATCCCACCAGCAGTGTATAATAGTTCCTCTTTTCCCACATCCTTGCCAGCATTTGTTATTATTTATATTCTTGATGATTGCCATTCTAACTGGAGTTAGATGGAATCTCAGTATAGTTTTGATGTGCATTTCCCTGATTGCTGATCATGTTGAACATTTTTTCTTATATTTATTGGCCTTTTATATTTCTTTTGAGAAGTTCAATCATCAGTGAACTATTCAGTTCAATCATCCATTTTTATTAGTTTTATTTTAGTGTTAAGTTTTTAAAATTATTTATATATTCTAGGTATTAGTTCTCTATAAGAGAAGCAGCTGGCAAAGATTTCCTCCCATTCTGTAGGCTCTCTGTTTGAATGCTTATTAATGACATGAAGATCTATATTCCTGTTTTTATATATTTTAGTATATATTTAAAATTTTTTATTGTGGTAAAATAATCATAACATAAAATTTAACTATTTTTAAATGTATGGTTCCACAGTATTAAGTTCATTCACATTTTTGTGCTACAATAACCACCATCTATCCACATAACTTATTTAAAAAAAATGAAACTATTAAACAATAACTCCCCATTCTTCCCTTCCCTTAGCCTTTGGCAACCACCAGTCTACTTTCTGTCTCTGTGAGTTTGACTACTGTTCTGTGTACCTCATCTAAGTGGAATCATACGATATTCATCCTTTTGTGACCTGCTTATTTCACTTAGCTTAAGGGCATTCATGTTGTAGAATGTATTATAATTCCCTTTCTTTTTAAGGCTAAATAATATTTTATTGTATGTGTATACTACATTCATCTGCCACTTGATGTATTTCCACCTTGTGGCTACTGTGAATTATGCTGTCATGAGCATGGGTATATAAATATCTCTGAGTGCCTGCTTTCAGTTTTTCTGGGAGTATACCCAGAAATGGAATTACTGGACAATCTAGTAATTCTAATATTTGGAGTAACCTCAATACTGTTTTCCACAGCAACTGCACTATTTTACATTCCTACCAACATTGCACAAGGTTTCCACTTTATCTACATTCTTGCTAACACTTGTTATTTTCTGGTTTGAGAGTTGCTAGGATCTGAGGTGGTATTTCACTAATGATCAGTGAAGTTGAATATCTTGTTGAGTATGTATTGGCCATTTGTATGCGTCTTTGGAGAAATGTCTTTGCCTATTTTTTTTTTTTTTTTTTTTTTGCGGTACCGGGGATTGAACCCAGGGGCATTATTCTACCTCCAAGCTACACCCCCAGCCCTATTTTTTATTCTTTATTTTGAAACAGGGTCTCACTAAGTTGCATAGGGCCTCACTAAGTAGCTGAGGCTGGCCGCAAACCCGGATCCTCTGGTCTCAGCCTCCCAAGTACTGGGATTACAAGTGTGCGCCACCATGCCCAGCTTAATTTTTTTTTTTAATTGTTGAATTGTAGGAATTCTTTATTCTGGATATTTACCCCTTATCTGGTACATGATTTGCCAATATTTTCTTCCATTCCATGGGTTGCCTTTTCACTGTGTTAATTGTGGTTTTTGATGCATGGAAGGTTTTATTTTGATGTAGCACAATTTATTTATATTTACTTTTGTTGCCTGTGCTTTTGGCATTATATCCAAGAAATGAACACCAGTTGAGTGTCATGAAGCTTTTCCCCTGTGTTTTCTTCAAAGAGTTTTATAATTTTAGGTTTAAGTTTAATGATTCTTTCTATTTTGAATTTTTCTTTTCTTTTTCCCCCCTTTTATTGGCAGCGCTAAGGATCAGATCCAGAGCCTCATGCATGCTAGGCAAGCGCTCTACCACCGAGCTATACCCCCAGTGCTGGGGATTGAACCCAGGGGCATTCTACCTCTGGGCTACACCCCCAGCCCTATTTTTTATCCTTTTATTTTGAAACAGGGTCTCACTAAGTTGCAGAGGGCCTCACTAAGTAGCTGAGGCTAGTCGTGAACCTGCGACCCTCTGGTCTCAGCCTCCCAAGTACTGGGATTACAAGTGTGCGTTACCACGCCCGGCTAGCTATATTTTTAATAAAAAGATCATGATGATAGACATGGTCTTTCCTCCCCAACATCTACTCTGCATCTCCCCATTGTATAGCAGCCATATAATTCAAGTGGAAATGGGTCCACTTTGCATCTTCAGTTGTCAGTTCTGAAGAGTTCATGCAATTTATTCTCAGCCGCCTTTCCTCATGATTAGTTCACAGAAAAGAAGAAAATCCAGACCTAATCAATCAGTAAGTAGCATTTTCCTGACCACGGTGTCTGGACATATGACCTAAATTGGCTTAAATAATTAATGCCAAGGACTTTCGTTTGATGACTGAGAAGAAAAGCTCTTGTACGAGGTGATATAGTATATAAATGTGGCAGACCTGAAACTGATGAAGCCAACCAAGAAAGAGGAAGTCCATATAGAATTTTAATAAAAATTCAAAATACAGTTAACAGTAAACAAAGCATGGAAGTCTCATACTTTCTGATTTGAAAATGTACTATAAGGCTATGGTATAGCATAAAGATAGACATAGAGATAAGTGGAATGGAACAGAGAGCCCAGACTATTTTCTTTTTAGTTATAAAAATTCAAGTTGGGCGTGGTGGCGCACGCTTGTAATCCCAGTACTTGGGAGGCTGAGACAGGAGGATCCGGGTTCGCGGCCAGCCTCAGCTACTTAGTGAGCCCCCCCCCACACAACTTAGTGAGACCCTGTTTCAAAATAAAGAATAAAAAAATAGGGCTGGGGTGTAGCTTGGAGGTAGAATGCCCCTGAAGGAGGTAGAATCCCTGATACCGCAAAAAAAAAATTCAAAATTCAATTAACAGTAAAGAAGAATGAAGTATGGCGGTCTCATACTTTCTTGTTTCAAAATATACTATAAAGCTATAGTATAGAAAATTTGTGACAATACAGAAGTTAGTGATTGATGAAAGAAAAAATGTAGTATTCCTAGACACTTTGGTACTAAAGCTCTTGAAGACTGTATTTGCTGTATACTGTGTGGGCTTTTGTATTACTTTAGAGTACATTCAGTTCCAAATGATGGAAAACACAACTCAGAGTATCTCAAACAAATAAAAAGGACTTATTGGCTCATATAACTGAAAAATATCCAGAGGTAGGTCAGCATTTAGGTGCCTTAATAGATCGATGTTGCCATTAAGCCTTGGCTTTGTTTTTCTGCAGTTCTCTCAGTCTGTCTTCTCTGTATCTTCTTTAGCTTTAAACTCAGCCCATGGTGGTTCCATGTGCTGACTGAACTAGCTTAGACCCTATTCTGACTTTGGACACTTGAAGGTGGAATTTCTTAGAACCATGTACATCCCAATAAAGAAACCAAGGTTTTGAGAAAGGGATCAACAAATTATGAGAGTGCAACCATGAATGTTAAATTAGGCAAGTAGTCCCTTATTTCTAAATAGTCCATAAAGACATTATTCTGTGTAAAATTACTTTTCATTCATCTAGCTTTCAATGTTTATTGAGTACTTCCTGTTTACCAAGCACTATTCTAGGCTGTAAGGTTATAGTATCTCATGGAGCTAACATTGTAGTGGAAGAGACCTAGAATAAACAATAAAAGTTAATTTTAGATAATGACAAATGTTCTTTTAAAAAGTGGGTAATAGGATAGAGCTGCTAGGAGAAGAGTCATGGAGGGCCTCATTGAGGAGGGTTACTGTTAGTGGCAGAACCTGAGTGATGAGAAGGAAAATGAGTAAAGATCAGACTTTCACACAGAATTCTGCACAGAAGAAACAGCAGAGGCACTGAGATGGAAGCAGTCTTGGAATGTAGAAGAATAGAAAGAGAACCAGAATGTCTAGAAAGTAGTGAAAAGGAGAGAGACTTTCAAAATAAAAAATAAAAATGACTGGGTATGTGACTTGGAGGTAGAATGCCCTAGGTTCAATCCCAGTACACCACACATACACAAAGTTAAAATGTAAATACTTATTTAAGCTTTAATGGACATATTTTTCCTCAGCAGTTCTTTTTTGCAAACTACTGTTACTGTGTAATAAAAGATTGGTAGAAATTCTGATGAGACTTTGACTCATTTATGATCATTAGATGTTCAAAATTATGTGCACAGGGCCGGGCATGGTGGCGCATGCTTGTAATCCCAGTACTTAGGAGGCTGAGACCGGAGGATCCAGGTTCGCGTCCAGCCTTAGCTACTTAGTGAGGCCCTCCGCAACTTAGCGAGACTCTGTTTCAAAATAAAGAATAAAAAAATAGGGCTGGGGGTGTAGCTTGGAGATAGAATGCCCCTGGGTTCAATCCCCAGTACTGCAAAAAAAAAAAAAAATTATGTGCACAGAATTTACATTGGGGAAATTTAAGTACAAGATATTTTAAATCCTTTAAAAATGTATCCTATTGTTTTTTTTTTTTTGTAGGCAACATTAAATATCATTCACAGTGTTGTTCTCTCAGTTCTTGACAAAAACCAGAGGACTAGAGAATTGGAGGAGATTGCACAGCAGAAGAATCCTGCAAAAGATAATTCATTGGACACAGAGGTGGCTTATTTAATCCACGAAGGCATGTTTATAAGTGATGCATTCAGTGAGGGTGAATTAGCACCTATAGCAGTTGATACTACCTCTCAAAGAAATGCATCTCCAAATAGTGAGCCGTGCAGCAGTGATTCGGTATCTGAACCAGAGTGTACTACTGATTCTTCATCTAGCAAAGAGCAGACATCATTATCTGCTACTCCAGGAGGTGTGGATATTATGTGAGTATAGTAGCTGTTGCCAAATTGACAAGATTTTCGAATCCTCTTATTAATGGTTTCCATAACATTGAGTATTCATTTTATTCAAAAACCATGTAAACTTTTGTCTTGAAATTTAACAAAACTATATTAATTCGGGGGGGGCTGAGGTAGGGGGATTGCAGGTTTGAGGCCAATGTGCAGTAACTTAGTGAGACCCTGTTTTAAAATTAAAAAATAAAAAGGGCTGGGGGCATAGCTTAGTGGTAGAACACCCCTGGGTTCAATCCCCAGTACCACCACCACCAAAATACTTATGTATATATATGTTTTATGAAACATGTATCCTTTTGAAAATGTATGGAAGGTACAGAGGTGAGCATTGGCAATAATGGAGAAATTGTAGGATTTTAAGGCTGGAAAGGATCTTTAATTTATTAAATTATTTAATTGAATGTCATTTTTTAAGTGCTATGATAACTGATGCCCAGAGGACTTAGATGATTTACTCAGTCATTAGTGGAAGAACTTGTCCTGGGATCTAGGTTACTTATTGCTTTGGTCATTTTTCTTTGTTCTTTGTGTTTTATATATAGTGAAGATCTGTTTGAAACACAACTTCACAACTTTTAGTTTTTCAAAGACCTGAATTTTCAAGTGGATCACACTCTCTTTGTGAACATTTTATATATATATATATATATATATATATTCACACACACACACACACACACACACACACATATCTTTTTTCTTTTTCTTTTTTCCTTTTGGTACTGGGGATTGAACCCAGGGACATTCTACCTTTGAGCTACACTCCCAGCCCTATAATTATTATTATTTTATTTATTTATTTATTTATTTATTTATTTATTTATTTATTTGCAGTACTGGGGATTGAACTCAGGGACATTCTATCTTGGAGCTACACCCCAGCCCTATTTTTTTATTCTTTATTTTGAAACAGGGTCTCACTAAGTTACAGAGGGTGCCTCACTAAATAGCTGAGGCTGGCCATGAACTCGGATCCTCTGGTCTCAGCCTCCTAAGTACTGGGCTTATAAGCGTGTGCCCAGCTTTATTTTGGTTTTATTTTTTATTTTGAAACAGGGTTTCGCTAAGTTGCTGAGGCTAACCTCAAACCTGTGATCCTCCTCTCTCAAATTCCCAAGTACTGGAATTTCAGTCATGCGCCACCACACCCGGCATATTATATTTTTAAACTTCCTATTTTGAAATTGTTTTCATATTTACAGAAAAGTTGTCAATCAGTACAAAACACTTTTAAATATCTTTCATTCAGATTGCCCAGTTGTTAACAGCTTACCACATTGCCCTCTCCCTCCTTTTTTCCTTTCTCTTTTTCCCCTCTCATTTTGTCTCTTATTTGACAAAATATGACAACTTTTGTACTGATATGACAACTTTTCTGTAAATTTGAAACAATTTCAAAATATTACTGTCTTATCCACAGACCCCATTCAAAGTCTATGAGATGTCCCAATAATCTCTGATATCTAAAAGACAAAACAAAACCAACAAAATTTTCTGGTCTAAGAACTTTGTTTGGATTTAGTTATTTGTTAAGAGTACGGAGACTCATTACTTGTGTTCATCTTTACATGAGTCAACCTATGGTCTAACAGATTCCTAAAGTTGATGATACCGCCCCCAGGGGAACACTGGACCAACCCAGGGGGTGGTGTTAACCTCAGGTGCAATTGGGGAAAGCACTGAATATAAATAAGGGGGAGGTAGAAGTGCCCTGGGGGTGTAGGTGCTGAGTAATTTTTTTTTCCTTCTGAAAAGGGTGTGGTAAGCCCATAAGTTTGGGAATCTATAGAGGAGCTTGTAGAGATCAGTTATAGCATTAAGCCAGGTATAACACCTTCTCTTCCTACCAAAACAAACCCTAGAACTATATGTTCATAAAAATATTTTTCAATGTTCAAGCTAATATTTACTTTCTTTTTTTTTTTTGGCAGTACCGGAAATTGAACCCAGGGGCATTCTACCTCCGGGCCACACCCCCAGCCCTATTTTTTATTCTTTATTTTGAAACAGGGTCTCACTAAGTTGTGGAGGGCCTCACTAAGAGCTGAGGCTGGCCGTGAACCCAGATCCTCCTGTCTCAACCTCCCAAGTACTGGGATTACAAGCATGCACCAGCACACCTGGCTCAAGCTAATATTTTCACATTTACTAGATAGGGTGCAGGTCCAAAATTATCATTATATAATATAAAATTACATAATATAAAATTATTACAAAACTCTGTAGTATATATAATATAGGTTTTTTTTTCTGTCCCATTACATTTGAGGTAGGAGGCTCCTACCTGAGAAGATAGCCAGCTCTCCCATCCTCAGTGTATATCTTCCATTTGTGACTAGGATAACTGTTTCATCTCCCCTCCACACCTAGTATTAGGGATTGGACCCAGGGACATTTTTTCATTAAGCTATATCCCAGCCCTTTTTAATTTTTATTATGAGGCAGGATCTTGCTAAGTTGCTCAGTCTGGCCTTAAATTTGCAATCCTCCTGCCTCAGCCTCCCAAGCAGGTAGAATTACAGATGTGTGCCTGGTTCTGGTCCAGTTTTTATGATCTTATCTGCATTCTTAGCAGCAGGAAGGAGAGGATAAAAGACTGGTACTCTCTTTACTTTTTTATTTAATCCTTTTAATTGGAGTATAATGCACATGTGGAAAAATGTACCAATAAAAGCACTCATCTCAAATAATTATGATAATGTGAAAACATTGGCATAATCACCACCCAGGTCAAGAAATAGAACATTACCAACTCTCCAAAAAACCCTTTTGCCACTATACTACTACTATAAGGAAATCATTAAAACTATTATTTTTTCCAGTTTCTAAGCTTTATATAAGTGGAATCATATATATATATATATTTTTTTTTTTTTTTGCAGTACCGGGGATTGAACCCAGGGGCGTTTTACCTCCGAGCTACACCCCGGCCCTATTTTTTTAATACTTTATTTTGAAACCGGGTTTCACGAAGTTGCGGAGGGCCTCACTAAGTAGCTGAGGCTGGCCGCGAACCCGGATCCTACAGTCTCCGCCTCCCAAGTACTGGGATTACAAGCATGCGCCACTACGCCTGGCATATGTTTTTTTGTGTCCGATTTCTTTCATTCAACATTATGTTTCTGATATTTGTCCAATATTTTTGCATGTAGCTCTTTTTTTAATATTATTATCCATTTTATTTTATTTATTTATTTTTCTTCAATCTAGTGGTTTTATTGCACCAATTGCTAAGCAATATGTGGAAAATGTTAACAAAAATATTTGTTTCCAATTTTCCTTTAAGAGATTCAATACAGTTGTTTTTTTTTTTATTTTGTGTGTGTGTGTGTGTGTATGTGGTACTGGAGATGGAACCCAGGGGCATTCTACCTCCGAACTAAACTCCCAGCCCTATTTTGTTCATTTTATTTTGAAACAAGGTCTCACTATATTGCGGAGGGCCTCACAAATTGCTGAGGCTGTCCGTGAACCTGCAATCCTCCTGTCTCAGCCTCCCAAGTACTGGGATTACAAGCGTTGACCAGCACACCCAGCCTTTTTTTTTTTTTTTTGCATTGTAATCAGACATCTTGATGGGTTTCAGGGTGATAGAAGTATACATGCACACATCGGTCTATTAGCCCTCCCCATATTTCCACCCCCATTCCCTCCCCCTTCCTTCCTTCTGCTCAGCATAGTAGTTGACTTTGATATACTTGTGTATGTACATCCTGAACATTAGGGTGTTTCCCTCTTCCCCCGTCCCATTTCCCTCAATTAGGTCGCCTTCTTTACTCATCTGAGGTTTTCTCCATCTTTGGAGTCCCTCCTACACCCTATTTTCCCTAGCTTCCGCATATTAGGGAGTACATCTGACTTTTCACTTTTTGTGACTGACTAATCTCACTAAGCATAATGTTCTCTAATTCCATCCATTTCCCTGCAAATGACTTAATTTTGTTCTTGATGGCTACGTAAAATCCCATTGTGTACATATCCCATAGTTTTATAATCCATTCATCCGTTGATGGACATCTTGGCTGGTTCTATAGTTTGGCAATTGTGAATTGTGCAGCTATAAACATAGATACACATGCATTAGTCTGGTAATTTGGTTTCCATTCTTTTGTGTAGATACCTACAATGGTATTGCTGGGTCATAAGGTAGGTTCATTCCCATTCTTCTGAGGATCCTCCACACTGTTTTCCAAAGTGGTCGCACTAATTTGTAATCCCACCCAGTGTATTAGAGTTCCTACTTCTCCACATCCTTGCCAGCATTTGTTGTTTGTGTTTTTAATGATTGCCATTCTAATAGGGGTTAGGTGAAATCTCAGGGTAGTTTTGATTTGCATCTCTCTGATTGCTAATGATGTTGAACATTTTTTCATACATTTATTGGCCATTTGTATTTCTTCTTTTGTGAAGTGCCTATTTAGTTCACTTGCCCATTTTTTTATTGGGCTGTTTGTGTTTTTAGTGGTGAGTTTCTTGAGTTCTCTCTATATTATAGATATTAGTCCTCTATCAGAGGAGTGACTGGCAAAAATCTTCTCCCATTCTGTCAGCTTTCTGTTGAGATTCTTGATAGTTTCCTTTGCGGTGCAGAAGCTCTTCAGTTTAATGCAATCCCACGTATTGATCCACTTTTTAACACCTTGTGGCTTTGGGGTCTTGTTGAGGAAGTTTTTGCCTGTGCCTATGTGTTGAAGAGTTGGACATGTGCCCTCTTCAAGTAGCTGCAAGGTCTCTGGTCTAATTTCCAGGTCTTTGATCCATCTTGAATTGACTCTTGTACAGGGTGAGAAAGTGGGGTTTATTTCCATTTTTTGCATGTGGTTAACCAGTTTTGCCAACACCATTTGTTGAAGAGGCTATCTTTTTTCTAGTGTATGTTTTTGGCTCCTTTGTCAAAAACCAATTGGCTGTAAGTGTGTGGATTTGTTTCTGCCTCTTCTATTCTGCTCCATTGGTCTATTTGTCTGCTTTTGTGCTAATACCTTCCTGTTTTTATTACTATGGCTTTGTAGTATAGTTTGAAGTCAGATATTGTGATGCCTCCTGCATGGTTCTTGTTGCTGAGAACTACTTTGGCTATTCTGGGTTTTTTGTTGTTCCAAATGAATTTAAGGACTGATTTTCCTATGTCTGTGAAGAATGACCTTGGTAACTTAATGGGTATTGCATTGAATCTGTAGGTCACTTTTGGAAGAATGGCCATTTTGATGATATTTATTCTGCCTATCCAAGAGCATGGGAGATCTTTCCATCTTCTAAGATCTTCAATTTCTTTTTTCAATGTTTTGTAATTTTCCTTGTAGAGGTCTTTTACATCCTAGGTTTCTTCCCAAGTATTTTATTGTTTTGGGGGATATCGTGAGTGGAAATGTTTTCTGGATTTCTTTTTCAGTGGATTTATGGTTGGCATATAGAAAAGGTTCTGATTTTTTATGATTGGTTTTGTATCCAGACACTTTGCTGAGTTTGTTGAGTTCTACAAGCCTTTTTGTTGAGTTTGTTGGGTCTTCTAAGTATAACATCATGGCATCTGCAAATAGAGATAGTTTCATTTCTTCTTTTCCTATTTGTACTCCTTTGATTTCCTTCTCTTGCCTTATCGCTCTGGCTGGAGACTCTCGTACTCTGTTGTAAAGGAGTGGTGACAGTGGATATCCTTGTTTTGTTCCTGTTTTTAAGGGGAACTCTCATAATTTTTCCCCATTCAACATGATGTTGACTGTGGGCCTATTGTATATTGCCTTTATGATGTTGAGGCATGTTCCTTCTATTCTGATTCTCTGCATTGTTTTTATCATGAATGGGTGTTGGATTTTGTTAAATGCTTTTTCAGCGTCTGTTGAAATGATCATGTGATTTTTGTCTTTAGTTCTGTTTATGTGGTGGATCACATGGATTGTTTTGGTATGTTGAACCAGCCTTACATCCCTGGGATGAACCCAACTTGGTCATGGTGTATGATTTTCTTGATGTGGTTTTGAATGTGCGATGCTAGTATTTTGTTTAGAAGTTTTGTGTCTTAAGTTCATCAACAATATAGGTCTGTAGTTTTCTTTTCTTGAGCTGTCTTTATTGGTTTTGGTGTTAATGGGGTGTTGGCTTCATAGAATGTATTTGGGAGAATCCTGTTTCTTTCTATTTCATGGAATAGATTGAGGAGTATTGGGATTAGTTCTTCTATAAAGGTTTTCTAAAATTTACCTGGGAAACCATCTGGACCTGGACTTTTCTTTGATGGTAGGCTCTTTATTGATGCTTCAATCTCTTTGATTGCTATTGATTGATTTAAATTTTCTGTATCTTGATTCAACTTAGGAAGGTTGTACATGTCTAGGAATTTGTCAGTTTCTTCTAGGTTTTCCATTTTGTTGGAGTATAGTTTTTAAAAGTAGTTTCTGATAATCCTCTGTATTTCCATGCTGTTGGTGGTCATATCTCCTTTTTCATCTCTTATTTTAGTAATTTGGGTTGATTCTCTTTTTCTTTTGCTTAGATTGGCTAGTGGTTTATCTATCTTGTTTATTTTTTCAAGGAACAGGCTTTTGGTTTTGTTGATTTTTTGTATTTTTTTATTCTTTACTTCATTGATTTCTGCTCTGATTTTAATAATTTACTGTCTTCTACTGCTTTGGGGTTAGCCTTTTCATGTTTTTCAAGGGCTTTGCAGTGTGTCATTAGGTTATTTATTTGGTGATTATCTGTTCTTTTTTTTTTTTTTTGTGGAGCCGGGGATTGAACCCAGAGGTATTCTACCTCTGAGGTACACCCCTGGCCCTATTTTTTATACTTTATTTTGAAACAGGGTCTCACTAAGTTGCAGAGGGCCTCACTAAGTTGCTGAGGCTGGCTGTGAACCGGAATCCTCCGGTTTCAGCCTCCTAAGTACTGGGAATACAAGCATGCGCCACCATGCCCAACTTGTTTTTTTCTGGATTATATACTATGCATTCATTTTTGGAGAGGTCATCTTCTAAGAGTGAGATTCTGTTTTCCATGTGGTCTAGTCTACTGTTGATAGTTTGAATTGATGCCTTCATTTCAATTATCCTTCACCGCCTTCAGAGCTTCTTTTTGATTCCTGTTCGGGGTGTCAGATTCTTTGTTTATTTGATCCTTCATTACTTTCAGGCTCTCTCTGAATTCTTTTCGGAAATCCTGTATCATTTCTACTATTAAAATTCTGAATTGTCCTTCTGGCAATCTTTGTACAATCTGTGTTGGCGGGTTCTGTTGTTGTGGAGTTGTGGGAGCTCATTGTTTCTTTGCTATTCTTCCTTCTCATGATTTCAGGATTCATAAGTTTATACCTTTGTTGCTTTTGGTAGCTCTCACTCTCTCACTGTGTAGGTTACCTATGTCTAATCTCTCTTCCTTTATAGTATCTTATTCTGGAGGTGGATATTTGCTACTAGGTGAGCCTTAAAGGTGAATAGCCTTTACTGGATGGTATTCTCACTTGCTTGGTATAATGTCCATTTGCAGGCCCAATTCTTGGTCTCCTTCAGTGTTTGGGACCCTTGCCTGGTGCCTCTCACTGCCTGTGCAGGTGCCCAGCGCTGCTAGTACCCCTCTCACTGCATGTGTGAGTCTCCTCGTTCTCTACTTGGGCTGTCCCTATGTCTCTCTCTGTCTACACATATGGTGGGTGTTGCCAGTGGCGGGGGGGGCTGGGCTTGTGTCACTCTCTTTGCCTATTGAAGCAGCGGGTATCACTTTGATCTGTTTCTGTGCAAACAGGGAACTCCACCTTTTCCACAGAGAGAGCTGGGTCTAATTTTTCCCCAGGTACCACGACTGTGTGTACTGTGGCGAACCCCAGGAACCCTGTAATGGTGCTGTGACCTGCAGGTGATAGGTCTGTCTCTCCAGAATGTCGCAGGGGTCTGTCTGCTTATCCAGGCATCTACTGTGTCCCACAGCAGACCCTACTCCCACCTCCACAGGGATGATCCGCAACGTTTCGGACCCCATGAGTCTGTTGCTTGCCACGTGAGTCCCTGTGGCTGCGCTGGGTGGTCTCCCCCTGGAGCGGCTCGTTGACTTATGGTCTTGTTGAGCACTGCTCTTAATCTCTGGGGCTGGGGATGGGCTCAGCCTGGCTGCTGCAGATTCTGATCAGGCTTCTAGGCATTCGGGTCTCTGCCGAGCGTGGAGCAAATTGCTGCTCGCTTTCCTTGCTGCTGATCTGCGGCTGCTGGATTTGCAACAGGTCACTGGTGTCTTTGTTGGTGGCATGTGGAAGCTGCAATGCCTGTAGCCGCTGGCACGTTCCCGCCAAGATGGCGCCACCAGAGCTGCTGTTGCCACTGCCGTTCGGGTCTTTGCTGAGCGCGGAGCGAGTTGCTGCTCACCCTCGTTGCCGCTGATCTGCGGCTGCTGGATTTGCAACAGGTCACTGGGGTGTTTGTTGGTGGTGTGTGGAAGCTGCAATGCCAGCAGTTGCCAGCGTGGTTCTGCATGTCGCTCTTTGTAAGAGCAAAATTTAGAATTTGCACTTTTTACTTCCAACCTCCTCTTAGAGGCCAGGATATTACCACATAACTACATCTAGCTATAAGGGAGGCTTAATAAACAGTCTTTAGCTTCTTTTCTATTTGCCAGCTAAAGCTATTCGTCCAGCTAAAGCTATAATTGTGGCACAGGAGATAATACTGAAAGATCTAGCAGTCTGACTTTCAGATCGTTTTAAAGCAGATGTAGTCTCAAAGCTTGTATCCTTCCCCTCCTGTCTTCATTGTGGTTCACTTTATACGTAGAACCTTTTCTGGCTTTCCCCCATCATGTTACCACACCATGAAACAGATTCTGTAGATAATTCCTTCTATGTTCAGTTGGCATATGAATGTCTGGGAACTACCTAGCCCAAAGGGGCAGTGAATTAATTGAATATCTTTATATATATATATATATATATATATATATATATATATATGTCCCTAACTAGTTTTTTCACACAAGGTCTCTGACTATTCCTGTATGAAGTATTTTTACAGTATATAATTGTGTTATGGATATAGAATGCAAAAATGCCTGACATTTTACTTTTTTAGGGGTGGATTTCCCCACTTTGTCAAAATAATTTACAATTTTCTAGGTTTATTGCAGTGCAAATATGGTCACAAAAGAATACTTTTCCAGGAAGGAGATGGAAAAGGAAAATTAATGGAAAGATTAGAAAGAGTTGTGGAATTTTTAAAAATTAAAAATTTTTAATTAAGAAATTTTTAATTTTTTTTTTTTTTTTTTTTTTTTTTTTGCGGTACCGGGGATTGAGCCCAGGGGCGTTCTACCTCCGTGCTACATCCCCGGCCCTATTTTTTTTTTTATACTTTATTTTGAAACCGGGTCTCACGAAGTTGCGGAGGGCTTCACTAAGTAGAAAGAGAGACAGGGAGAGAGAGAGAGAGAGCTGAGGCTGGCCGCGAACCCGGATCCTCCGGTCTCCGCCTTCCAAAGTACTGGGATTACAAGCGTGCGCCACCACGCCTGGCAAAATTTTTCATTTTGATATACATAAAATACTATCTTAGTTATTCCTAAATGTGTAATTCAATAGTGTTAATGTATCCATATTGCATAATCAATCTTCAAAACTTTTTCATCTGCAAAACTGAAATATGAACAACTTCTCATTTCTGCCTCTGCCCAGCTACTGGCAACCACCACTACTTTCTGTCCCTATGAATTTAGGGACAGAAAGATTAAGATTCTACTTACTGCATAAAAGTAGAATCAAGTTAAGTGTGGTGGCACATGCCTGTAATCTCAGTACTTGGGAGACTGAGACAGGAGAATTGGACGTTCAAGGACAGCCTCAGCAACCTAACAAGACCCTATTTCAAAAACAAAAACAAACAAAAAGGGCTGGGGGTATAGCTCAGAGGTAGAATGCCCCTATGTTCAATCCCCAGTACTCTACACACACACACACACACACACACACACACACAGAATCATACAGTATTTTTCTTTTTGTGTGACTTACTTAATGTTCTCTGAGTTCATATGTATTATAGTATTTGTCAGAATCTCCTTCCTTTTTAAGACTGAACGATATTCTGTGATATGATCTACCACATTTTGTTTATCTATTCCTATGTCAGTGGACACCTCTTAGCTATTTTAAATAGTTCTGCAAGTGAACTTATGTGTGCAAATATATCTTTGAAATCTTGCTTTCAGTTACTTTGGATATACATTCAGAAGTGGAATTGCTGGATTACACTTGGGGTCTTTTATTTGTTATCTTTTCCATTGACACGAAAGAGAGGCAATTAAACTTAAGAAATAAAAAATCTACCTGTGATCCTCTTGTCTCAGTCTCCCAGGTTTGAGGACAGCCTCAGCAATTAAGCAAGGACCTCAGCAACTTAGTGAGAGACCCTTTTTGAAAATAAAAAAGACTAGAGGTATAGCTAGATAGAAGGTAGAATGTCCCTGGGTTCAATCCCTAGTAACCCCCCAAATCTTTTTAAAGCAAAATTACAGCTAATTAAACGAAAAAAAACTTTCCAGGTTTTTGGATTATGCCACCCTACATACATGTATGTATGTTTGTATGTATGTATGTATGTATATATATATATATATATATATATATATGTATATTATATATGTATTTATGTATTTATTGTGGTACTGGGGATTTGACCCAGAGGTGTCCCACCACTGAACTACACCTCTAGCCCTATTTTATTTTGAAACAGGGTCTTGCTAAGTTACCATGCACTGGCCTCCAACCTATGATCCTCCTATCTTAACCTCCCAAATATTGGAGTTACAAATATGCACTACCCCACCTTGACTGTCACCCTACTTTGTGTGTATGTGGTACTGGGAATTGAACCTAGGGGCATTCTGCCTCTGAGCTACACCCCCAGCTCTATTTTATTTTTTATTTTGAAACAGGATCTCACTAAGTTGTGGAGGGCCTCCCTAAGTTACTGATTCTGACAGCAAACCTGTGATCCTCCTGTCTCAGCTTCCCAAGTACTGGGATTACAGGCGTGCACCACCACAACTGGCTATCCTACTTTTAAAATACTTCACTTTTTTGTGAATTGGTTGCACAGCCACCTATTCTGTTACATGGGTAAATTATAATAATCCTCCAGAAAATAAAGCTTTAATAGTTAATTTGAACTGGGAAAGTTAAACAGGTATTTTTGTGAGAGCTGGTATTAAAATACCACTAGACTATGTATATAGGAATAAATATCTAAGCAGAGGAAGCTTAGTCAATTAGACATGGACTAATTCTGGATTCTAGTCCTACTCTCTTAACCTTGTGACCTTGGGCAGACCACTTAAGCTTTCTAAGATTCATTGGGGTCTGTAAGTGGATACCTACCTGCCTCAGAGTGTGGGAATTGAACAAGACAGTGTTTCTGAGAGTGCTTTAAGAATATTAATCCCTCTATTATTTTATTTTAAAGCATTAGCAAATAAATTTAGAGAAATTATAATTTTGAAGGATAGCAGGTAATAACTTTAATACCTTAACCCAGATAGAGTGGCGGTTTGCTTCTAATTAATATACATCAGAGCCTCTGTAATATTTTTGAAAATTATCTTAATTCAGCAGAAAGGGGGGTAAATGATGTTGAAGCACTTAACTTGGCTCATGGTAACACTAAATGGAATTATTGATATGGAATCAGTGGTCTGTATGTATGTCCCTGGGGGAAAATGTTTAAAAACATAAAGTCTTACATTTTCCTTCAAAGTAGAACAAAGTGCATTACATCTTATAAATACTCCTGTTTGATCGCTACTTTCTTGAGGGCAGCAACCTATTGTATCTCCACCAATGCTTAGCATTTACATTCAGTAAATGCTTAGTCATTAAGTAAATATGACTTACTAGGGAGTCATTCATAATTATACGTAAAAGAAGGACTTGTTTGTAATGAAATATCCTGTCCTTCTTCCTTCCATGGTGTCATTCTAGGTGCCTGTGCACAGCTCCTCCTCACCACAGCTACCACCTCGTACCTAAACCAGAACAAAGTCTTTTTTGCTCTAATATCTGCAGATTTTCCAGTCAGAGTGTGAACTCAGTATTAAAAATAATGTACCAGAGAGGAATTATTCTCATATAAGGTTTGAATAAAATATATATTATCTGAGCATATTTACATGATACTTCACCATTAAAAACCATAAAGTTTTTCACAAATTTTTTCCTAAAATGAAATTTACAGCTTTTTATCCCATTTATTGCTGTATTGCCTGTGGATAATACTGTATTTACAGTTTTCCCTGACTAAATCTCATTTTATCATTATCAGGGTCAGTGAAGACATGAAATTAACTGACTTAGAGCTAGGAAAGCTGGCAAATAATATCCAAGAGTTACTGTACAGTGCCTCAGATATATGCCATGATCGAGCTGTCAAGTTTCTCATGTCCAGAGCAAAGGTATTTTAACAAAACTTAGATACTTTATATCTGTACATACTATAATTGGTTTAGAGATCTGGAATTATGTCTTTGTTTATATTCCTGTGTTCCCCATAATGCATATTATAGTTTTAACACTTAATAAAGTTTATACTATTACTGGTATTGTGTTTTAAGGAAAGGCTGAGATGTAAAATAAATAAAAGAAGTAGGAAAAATTACTGAATCATCTTCAAATAAATGATTAAAAGACTTCTTATTTTAAAATATAATACCTTAGTGATCAATTTGAATCTAATATACTATTTTATATATGTGTACATATACATATATAGATAGACATATAGTCAAACAAGTTGTTAGTAAAATTAAACTTCAGTATTGTGAAAATATTATAGTATGACCTGAATTCATTTGAACTGCTATATTAACTATAAATAGATCAGAATTAAATTTAGACATGTTAAGCTTTTCATGTTCAATTTTTGGGTCTAAAGTGTTGAGCAATTTCATTTAAAATAACAAATGTTATAAATATAATTAATATGATATATACTATATTATGAAATACTATAATTAATATTAACATTTATTAAGCTTAGTTGGTTTTACAGTTCATCTATGTTTGGTGTTATATTAACTCCCTATCATGATTTTTGTGTTATTTTAAAAATTTAGGATGGTTTTCTTGAGAAGTTAAATTCCACGGAATTCATAACACTTTCTAGATTAATGGAAACATTCATTTTAGACACTGAACAGATCTGTGGAAGAAAAAGCATGTCATTACTTGGAGCACTTCAGAGCCAAGCTAATAAGTTTGTAAATAAATTTCATGAAGAGAGAAAAACCAAACTCAGGTATCATTACTGTGCAATTTTTTTTCTTTACAAAACACAATTATATTTTTATTTATTTATTTATTTATTTATTTATTTATTTATTTATTTATTTATTTTTGCGGTACCGGGGATTGAACCCAGGGGCGTTCTACCTCCGCACTACACCCCCGGCCCTATTTTTTATACTTTATTTTGAAACCGGGTCTCACGAAGTTGTGGAGGGCCTCACTAGGTAGAGAGGGACAGGGAGAGAGAGAGAGCGAGAGAGCTGAGGCTGGCCACGAACCCAGATCCTCCGGTCTCCGCCTTCCAAAGTACTGGGATTACAAGCATGCGCCACCATGCCCAGCCACAATTATATTTTAAAAAGAAAACTTAATTGATTGGCTAGCCAAAATTCCTGATAAAGTTATTTTAATTAAGGGTAGATTATGAAATTAAAATTACATTTCTTGGCTTTTTAAAATGGAGTTAGAATGTTTACTTCTATAAAAGTGCTTAGCAGGAAGATCCTCAATTGGTTGACTTTTCTTTCCCACTCAAAGTTAAGTAAATTATGTTTCATTACTCTTCTTGATTAGACTAAGAATTTTTTTTTTTTTTTTTTTGCGGTACTGGGATTGAATCCAGGGGCATTCTAACTCCAGGCTACACCACCAGCCTTATTTTTTATTCTATATTTTGAAACAGGGTCTCACTAAGTTGCAGAGGACCTCACCAAATAGCTGAGGCTGGCCGCAAACCCGGATCCTCCAGTCTCAGCCTCTCAAGTACTGGAATTACAAGTGTGCGCCACCATACCCAGCTAGGCTAAGAAATTTAAAACTACTTTCTGAAAGTGTTGGTACTGTTGATGAATGATTCCAATTTATTAACGTGTTCAGCACCTTAAAAATCTTATATACTCACTGACCTATTTCTTTTCTTTTCAACCAAGGAAGATGTTGAAATATTATTAAAGTTTACCTTCTTTTTTTTTTGAATAGCCTTCTCTTAGACAATGAGCGCTGGAAGCAAGCTGATGTTCCTGCAGAATTTCAGGATCTTGTTGATTCTATATCAGGTGGAAAAATTGCTTTACCTGAAAAAAAATCAGGGGGTATGTATATTCTTCCACACATTTTCTTCAAGTTTTATACTGCTTATTTGTTTTGAATGAATGCTTACCATTTCTTTAATTGACAATACCTTTTGAAAAGCCTAGAACTAATGCTCCTAGTTTAGTAAATAGTCGACAGAAAAACTGTTTATATGAATAATTTTATTATACTTTTATAATAATTATTATAAAATAATTTATAATAATAATTTCAAATATTTATTGAGTGCTAACCATATGCCAGACACTCGATGATATGTTTTACATGCACTATTCCAGTGTATTGTCATAACCTGTGAGAACGTTACTATTGTTAATGTTGAAGAGGCTTGAGGAGTTAAGGAATTTCCTACAAATGGTAAACTGGGATTTGAAACCACTTTTATATAATTTTTTTTTTTTTACAGTGCTGGGGATTGAACCCAGGCACATTCTCCCTCCGAGCTCCACCCCCAGCCCTATTTTTTATTCTTTATTTTAAAACAGGGTCTCACTAAGTTGCGGAGGACCTCACTAAGTAACTGAGGCTGGCTGTAAACCCGGATCCTCCTGTCTCTGCCTCCCAAGTACTGGGATTACAAGCATGCGCCACTATGCCCTGCTTATATAATTTTATAACTGTTTCTTAACTCCTATACTCTATTATTTAGAGACATGTATTTATTTAGTGAATACTAGTTATCCTCCACTTTATGTCATATTGAGACAAACATAACAGGTATTAGATGGGTGTGCTGGCCCACACCTGTAATCCCAGTTTGTGGGAGGTTGAGACAAAAGGAGGATTGCAAATTCGAGACCAGCATGGACAATTTAATGAGACCCTGTCTCAAAAACTAGCGAGGGCTGGGAGTGTAGCTCAGAGGTAGAATGCCCCTGGGTCTAGTCCCCAGTATCATAAAAGTAAAAAAAAAAGAAAGAAAGAAAACAATTATAATTCTGCTTTCTATTTTATTTTATTTGTGTGTGTGTGTGTGTGTGTGTGTGTGTGTGTGTGTGTGTGGATTGAACCCAGGGCCATTCTACCTCTGAGCTACGCTGCAGCCATTTTTTATTTATTTATTTTATATTTATTTATTTATTTACTTACTTACTTATTTATTTTGCGATACTGAAGATTGAACCCAGGGGCATTCTACCTCCGAGCTACATCCACAGCACTATTTTTATTCTTTATTTTGAAACAGGGTCTTGCTAAGTTGCAGAGGGCCTCACTAAGTAGCTGAGGCTGGCCGCAAACCTGCGATCTTCCGGTCTCATCCTCCCAAGTACTGGGATTACAAGCATGCTGCTCCTTTTTTATTTTTTAAAACAGGGTCTTGCTAGATTGCTGAGAGTCTCACTATGTTGCTGAGGCTGTCCTCGAACCTGTGATCCTCCTGTCTCAGCCTCCCAGTACTGGGATTACAGGTATGCACCACCATGCCCAGCATAATTCTGCTTTAAAGCAGCTAAATTGTAGCCGGGCGTGGTGGCGCACGCTTGTAATCCCAGTACTTGGGAGGCTGAGACAGGAGGATCACAAGTTCGCGGCCAGCCTCAGCTAGTTAGTGAGGCCCTCTGCAACTTAGTGAGACCCTGTTTCAAAATAAAGAATAAAAAGTAGGGCTGGGGGTATAGCTCAGAGGTAGAATGCCCCTGGGTTCAATCCCCAGTACCGCCAAAAAAGAGGCAGCTAAGTTTAATGAATGAAACCAAAAATATATAAACGGTCACATAGAGAAAACCAAAATTTAAAGAACTATAGAGAAAGAAAACTGAGGAGGATACTAAGAAAGATGGATACTAAGAAAGAAAGGAAGAAATTCAGAAAAACTTAGAGGCTCCATGAGAGAATTGTCACTGGTGTCAGATAACAGTGGGTTCATAGGAAAGGGAGGCAGTGGCTAGGAGATACTTATGGATGCGAGTTAAACTGAGTGGGTTGTCTTATGATAGTGTGAATTGATTTACAACACACTGACATCACAAAGCTCTTGGATATTTTAATGGGGGCAGTTGCATTATTGCAAACTTTATGCATTGAATGAAAATTTAGTATTTTTACATGGAGTATTTTCAAGTTGTATACTTTGTACACAGTGTAGCTGAGTAAAGCGTAGATAGTGACCATTAGTTTGTCACATCCATTTTTTACAGTCTTAGTAACTGAGTGAGTGATAAAGTCAGCGCAGGTCAGTGCCGGAGAAGCGCAGATAGGTGTGTCTGCGAAGGCAAGTGAGTGAGAAGGAGGGATCTAGGGAGGTAGAGAAATTAGAGATTGTTACCTTCATCTACTCAGGGAGCTGAGAGAAGAGGGTTTGGGGGGTAGAAGAAGCTGAATTATATTTTTATGCTTAACAGAAATAAGAAGCTTGATATTGGATAAGAGTGAGTGAGGGTGATTTATGGGGCAAGGTGCCTGGAATTGAATCCAGAGTTCAAGAGAAAGACTACTTCTACTGCTACTGTGACAAGAGGGAAGGAGTTAAGGGTAGGTATAAGATAGATTAGTTCATATAGGGCAGAGAGCAATTGAGGGAATGAAATTCTTGTTATCTAGTAACTATTGTTACTAGGTAACAGTATTAAGTGGTGGTTAATTTTTAATTGATTTTATGATACTAGCACAACAAAAGCATTAAAAGTAGCAAAAGCTGAAGAAAACAGAGCCCTCTGACCATACTAAATCACGAGTTTAAAATGATAAAACTTAATCACTCATCTAGTCTTTTAAGCTATATTTGATTGACTTCTCATTATGTGAGTTGCTGTGCTAGTTGAGTGGGACATGTTTTCTGTCCCTGAAGAGCTCATAGTCTTTCAATTCCGCTGTTAATGCAGACAGAATTACTTTTAAATGAAAATTCAAAATGTACAATGATTGAATTAACCGTGTATTTTTCCTGCCAAGTGAACTATTTTCACTTACTATTTGGAGGATTCTGATAGTACAGGGATTTTCTTACCTTGCTCTGCCTCAGTTTCCCCCTTCAAATAGCAAAATTATATGCTATTAGAAGTCCATTAACATTTTCTTAACTCTTACCAGGTTAAGGATTCTGGGTTGTTATTCATTCATCTACTATACATTTATTTAGTTACTAGATACTCTGCCAGTCATTGGGGAAATGAACGTTAACGGGTAGCAGCCATTATTGATTGGGTGCTTATTTGGTGCTAGATACTGTTTGTTCTAAGCACTTTACATGTGTTATGTCATTTACAGGTCCATGAGCTAGACACTATTAGTATTCCCACTTAACAAATATGGAAACTGAGGAATAGTTTAAGCACTGAGCCAGGCATGGTGGCACATGCTTATAATCCCAGTACTTGGGAGTCTGAGACAGGAGGATCCAGGTTCAAAGCCAGCCTTGGCAATTTAGTGAGACTAAGCAACCTAGTGAGATCCTGTTTCCAAATAAGAAATAAAATTGGGCTGGGGATGTAGCTTGGAGGTAGAATGCCTCTGGGTTCAATCCCCAGGTCCAAAAAAAAAAAAAAAAGAGTTTAAGCAATTTGTCTAGGGCTACATAGCTAGGAGGTTGTGGAACTGGGATTCAAATTCAGGCAGACTGATTTTAGGGTCCTTTCTCTTATCTACCATGCTGTGCTGCTTCTTGTAATATAAAGAACTGGTTAAGAAACAGTTTTTCCCCTAAAAAAAACTCTAAAGTCTGACATACACTGTGAATTGTGATTAGAAATTATATCACACTGGATTTCTTTGCATGAAAGAAAAGGAGATATTTTGTATCTTAGTGTTCAAAGGGAGTTGAAGTGCAACAACTTACCTATGGTAATTAATTATTTGACTGATCTAGGACAATAATCAGTCCAAAAAAATTAATTACCTCTGAGCTACACCCCCAGCCCTTTTTCATTGTTTATTTTGAAACAGAGTCTTGCTAAGTTGTTGAGGTCCTTGCTGAGTTGCTGAGGCTAGCCTCAAAACTGTGATCTCCCTGTCTCAGCCTCCCAAGTACTAGGATTACAGGTGTATGTCACCATACTTGACTTGATTCTTTTTACAGTGATAAATGGTTTTTCTAATGATAAATACTATACCAGGCATGGTGATGCATGCCTGTAATCCTAAAAGAAGAAATACCACATGCTGTAAACAAAGCAACTTTTGGATTGAAATCTGAAGAATTAAATATATAATCTCTTCATTAAATTTAGATATTAACTCATATTCTATGGATGATAATGATTATACTGAAGACAACCAGTTGAAATGCTAGTTCTGCCTTTCCAAACTTTTATCAACTTACTAATCATCTACCATGTGCCCTAAATAGGAACTATCATTTTCTCTAGTATTTTGTTTCATCGTGTACCTTTTTCTTTCTTATTTGCTCTACTCTCTAGCTACAGAAGAAAGGAAACCAGCTGAAGTTCTCATTGTTGAGGGACAGCAGTATGCTGTTGTTGGGTAAGTGGCACATTTTTTTTATTAGTTGAGTCAGTTATTTGAAGCATGTCTTCTAGTTCCCTCTTGAAGTAAATTGGAAATTTTGGGTTAACAATTTTAAATCCCACAAAGCATTTTATAATAGTAGTCCTATCTGAAGTAAGGATCCCTTTTTATTTTCTATATTCTGTTGTACACTTTATCCATTAGGGAATACATGGACTTAACAAAAAGGCCTTGATTTTTCTCATATAACAAGAAATGTAGACAGTCCAAGGGTGATGTGGTGGCTCCACAGTGTTATTACCATCACAGGCTTTTGCTGTCTTATTTTCTACAGCACGGTAGTTTTAAGTTGTAGACTCTGGAGCCCACAAAATGTGGAAGAGTTCTATACATAGAATTAATGTTAAAATTAAACAAGTAATGCTATAAACATTTAGCACAGTTCTAGCAACTGATAGGTTGATGATTATTTTTATCATCATTTGAGTCATTAGATCTTTTATTCTTTTTTTTTCGGTACTAGGGATTGAACCCAGGGGCATTCTACCTCTGAGCTACACCCCCAGCCCTATTTTTTATTCTTTATTTTGAAACAGGTTCTCACTAAGTTGCCGAGGGCCTCACTAAGTAACTGAGGCTAGCTGTAAACACGGATCCTCCTGTCTCAGCCTCCCAAGTACTGGGATTACAAGCGTGGGCCACCATGCCCGGCGGGTCTTTTATTCTTTTACCAGTATACATCTCTAATTCAAGTTAACTAAGAAGCATACAAAGTTTAGCTTTGTGTTTAATACTATATACCTTTTATTAAATTGGTATTTAAATTTAAATTTAAATATCTTCATATTTTAAAAATCTTCATATTCTTTAATAGAACTTTACAGTTTAAGTATTTTCATGTATGTGATTTCATTTG
Source organism: Glis glis (assembly GCA_004027185.1). Classification (NCBI taxonomy): domain Eukaryota; kingdom Metazoa; phylum Chordata; class Mammalia; order Rodentia; family Gliridae; genus Glis; species Glis glis. The sequence goes on from PVJS01014479.1 coordinate 34,230, forward strand.
TTCTTCACCATTACCTTGTGAAATAGACCTATCAGGGATTAGTGTTCCTTTTCTGTATTTACTAGAATTGACTCTTAGAAGGTTAAGAGGTTAACATAAAGTGGCCCAAATAAAGTCAGAATTAGAATTTATTTCTAACTTCCAATACATAAGCCATCATTCTTTTTCACTTTTATTCTTTGCTTCTTGTCACTAAGTGTTTTCTGAAATAGCTACCCCCTCATCAAGCACATAAAGCACAACCAGGTAATGGATAGTTAAGGAGGGAAATCATAATTAGATTGAAGGGGTGAGATTAGAAAGGGGGCTAAAAAGCCGGCCGTGACGGCACATACTTGTAATCCCAGTACTTGGGAGGCAGAGACAGGAGTGCCAATATCATGGCACTTACTATAGTATAATGGAATTATTCTGTGTGTGTATCTCCCCCTAGTAAGACTCTGAGTTCCACAAAGGTGGGGGATCATGTCTTAAACATTTTAATTTTTCCTGGCACCATAACAAGCATTTAAAAAATATGTACAGAATGGCTGTATTTTTCTCAATCTGTATTCAAGTCTCTGAAATATGTACATTCTAACCTAAAGCTTCCTTCCTTTCTTCTCTGGAGTCCTTCCTTGATTCTGGCAGGACAAAACTTTTTTCAACCCCTTCTTTTTTTTGTGGTACTAGGGATGGAACTCAGGGGCATTCTACCTCTGAACTATACCCTTATCCCTATTTTATTCTTTTATTTTGAAACAGAATCTCACTAAATGGAGGCTGGCCACAAACCTGCGATCCTCCTGTCTCTGCCTCCCAAGTACTGGGATTACAAGTATGTGCCATCACGGCCGGCTTTTTAGCCCCCTTTCTAATCTCACCCCTTCAATCTAATTATGATTTCCCTCCTTAACTATCCATTACCTGGTTGTGCTTCATGTGCTTGATGAAAATGGTCCCAACTGGCTATCTGGCTTTCTGGCTGTTTAGGCAGAGGCTATTGCCAAAACAAAACAAAAAAGTACCTGGCTTAAGGAAGACTAATAAATCTTCTGGGAGAAGATTACAAAAGATATGATGGGTTCATGCCAAGTAGAACAGGCTCTAGGAGTGTGTGTGGAAAGTAATATATGGCCTGACATGTATATTATATATACATAGCTATTATAAAGGCTTGTCTGTCTGTCTGTCTCACCCTTCCTTTCTTCCTTTGTTCTTTCTAGTACTGGTAATTGAACCCAAGTTTCACTCTTACTAGGCAAGTGTTCTACCACTGAACTACATCCCCAGCCCCCCCCCTTTTTGAGACATGGTCTTGCTAAGTTTCCCAGGCTGGCCTCAAACTTGAAATTTTGAGTTTACTGGGGAGGCTGAGGCAGGCATGTGCCACCATATCCAGTTTAGAGGCTGTCTTTCTTGAATCACTAGTTCTTGATATCCTTCAGACTTTTATAATGCAGTCTTTTACATGGATTTCTCGTTTCTGAGCATCTCAGGGAATTTAGATGTTCTATAATAAATGGTTATTTTCCCTTGATTTCAATCTCATTTAACCTCTCAGTAGTGTATCTTTTCAACTTGTGACATATCCTGCTATTGAGCTGATAATTTATCAGATTTGGAGAACCCTTTGTGACCTACCAATAAATTTCTTAGGAAATATATAGTCCTTATAAGCTATTAGAGCTTTTTTCATCTGACTAAGAAAATCTGGACTATGTTCCCTTCATTAATTCAGTAGTTTTGACCAAGATACACGTAGGTAATCAGAAACACTAGCTAGTCTTTTGGCCAAAGAATGGAATACTTGCCTTATTGAAAAGACTTTCTTAGTAAGAATGCCATACACAGATTGCTGTGCCTACAGCACAAAATTTGACAAGCCACTCATTTTCAGTGTCATATAAGTGTTGACTCTGTAATTCCATAACTCTAAGAGTAAGTGCCTCCTTAGATCTTGCACCCTAGGCACTTGTCTTGTTTCACATTAGATCAGAACCTGCTGCACTTGTAGGTGAAACACATAATTTAGTGGTTACCAAGATCAGTATCTCCTCAGAGATGCACTGAACTGGTAAGTAAATTGATTTTTATGTGCCAGATCAGTTTTTCTTATTTTAATTGCCTATGGGTCATCTTTCTTTCCTTATAGAACTGTATTGCTGTTAATAAGAATTATCCTGGAATATTGCCAGTGTGTCGATAACATCCCATCTGTTACTACTGACATGCTCACTCGTCTGTCAGATTTATTGAAGGTGTGTATAACTTCACCCCCTCATGGAAAAATAGTTGGAAGAATTACTCTATTAGGGTATAACTAATCTTTAAGACATTTAAAGGCCAAGTTATCTTTAAGATACTGATTTTGTGATATTTGATCATGGTTACATCACAACATGTTACTGGGAAAAGCTGCCTGCTTCCTTCTCACTCTACATCTAGTGATTCCTCGTTACACCCATAGAGTTGTTAATGACATTGGAGACAGGAGATGATTTGTTCGTTAGGTGCTGAACATGACTGAGGCCACTTAGGTCAAAAAACCTGGACTGGTTTCAAATGTGCATGGAAGGAATTCACTGAACTTTACAAAATTCATCTCACTAAGGTTAGAGTTTTTTCTTACATCATTCTTTCAGAACCATTGATGTAAAATGAAAATGTGGTGATCATTTTGTTCAGTCATTTTATATTAACAGATATTTAACTGCTAGTATATAGGAAAGGCTTTATTTTTTCAAACCTCTAATCTTATGAATTTTGTCCTGAATTTGAATTTTCATGAAGAAAGATTTTTGCTCTTTTGAAAATAGGCCATTTCAATAAGAATGACAAAAACTGAATTAATATTGTGAATGCAAATTAAAGATTAATCTCTGAAAACTGATTTGTAGAATTTCTCAATTTTTTCTACCAGAAGTAAATATTATCCTTTAGAATGCTCTTCCCCTTTTTTTCATTATTGCATAAGTAGATCCTAATTGTTTCTACTAGAAAATTCATTTGGACCTTGAATGAGAGGAAAGAGAAATGTATTTTTAGGACAGTTAACACATTACAAGCATATAAAGAATGATTTTTAATAAATCATTGCGGTTTTTTTTTCCTTCCTTCCTTTGTTTAGTACTTCAATTCAAGAAGTTGCCAGTTAGTTCTTGGAGCTGGTGCACTGCAAGTTGTTGGACTAAAAACAATAACTACAAAAAATTTGGGTATGAATTCTTGCATTTAATTCATATGTTGAGGTATTATAATGATGTTAGCATGTTTGTTTGTTTGTTTGTTTGTTTGCGGTACCGGGGATTGAACCCAGGGGCATTCTACCTCCGAGCTACACCCCTGGCCCAATTTTTTATACTTTATTTTGAAACCGGGTCTCACGAAGTTGTGGATGGCCTCACTAAGTAGCTGAGGCTGGCCGCGAACCCATATCCTCCGGTCTCCGCCTCCCAAGTACTGGGATTACAAGCATGCACCACCACGCCCGGCATCATGTTTTAATTATACCTGAGGTTTTGGCTCTAACCAAAGGCTATAAAAGTGGCAAATGCTACTTCACTCTTCTGTGTATTATAATTGACAAACTAACCTCTGGGGAAATGTTATGAGGAATTTCCACTTTGACAAATGTAAGTTATTTGGAAGCTGCACTATTTTAGAAAAGGTTAAGCTGTAATGTGTATCAAGTACTTTGGAGTGAAAGTTATCTAAATGTCAGAAGAGAATCAGTTACCTTGTTAGTGTCCTCAGACTGGTAATGCTCACAACTCAAGTTCTTTGAAAAGGTAGCACGTTCATTAAATTATTCAGTTCCATATTATTTTCTTAAGAAAAATGAAATGTGTTGCCTTTTGCCATGGTGCTCTTCATTTATGAAATAAACTGGGGTCTGTATAAAATCAATGAACATTTTTAACTTAATTTGATATGTCATTAAAATCAACTATCTTTTTTTGTTTCTCCATTATACCCACTCCCTGAATCTTTAGCTCTTTCTTCACGATGTTTGCAGTTAATTGTGCACTACATTCCTGTGATCCGTGCTCATTTTAAAGCTCGACTACAACCTAAGCAGTATAACATGCTTAGGCATTTTGATCATATCACTAAGGTACTTTTTCATGTATTGTCTATGGGAGTTTTATAAATTTAATTCCTAATTGTTCAGTATTTTTGGTGTATCTCAGGAACTTTAAAATATAATATTATTTCTCCTTACAGGATTACCATGACCACATAGCTGAAATATCAGCTAAGCTTGTAGCGATAATGGATAGCTTATTTGACAAGCTATTATCGAAGGTAATGATTTATGGAAATCATTTGGCGTTGTTTAAAGGCATTTTTAATTTTCATTTCATAGAGAATCCTTTATACATAAGTTCAGATGTGGTAATAGAATCTAAATTTTCAAAAGATATATACCACTTCCTAGAATTCATAACATTTTTCCAGGAAAATGTGACCATCTGCTGTGACCAAGGCCACCCATAAGTCTAACTCATAGTCATCTAACAAATCAACTTTCTCACAGTCTAGAAAACAGCTTAATCAAGTGTTCACATTCCCCAAATAGTTTGTTATTCATGTTCTGAAATGCTGGAGGGAGTAGGGGAGATGATTTCAAGGATGGTAGAAACCCTACACAGAAGTATTTTTATGTTGACCGCATTGACAGATGACAAATGTGTGCCTTCTTCAAAATGAACTTTCTTTCTTTTTTTTTGTGGTACCCAGGGGCATTCTACCTCCGGGCTACACCCCCAGCCCTATTTTTTATTCTTTATTTTGAAACAGGGTCTCACTAAGTTGCGGAGGCCTCACTAAGTAACTGAGGCTGGCCGTGAACCCGGATCCTCCGATCTCAGCCTCCCAAGTGCTAGGATTACAAACGTGCGCCACCACGCCCAGCTAAAATAAACTTTCATTTGGAAGCCTTCCAGAGACAGAATCAATAAAGACAAAGATCAAAATAAGAAAACGAAAGTAAATAAATCACTTGAAATAAAGTCTATTACTTTATTTTCCAGGCTGAAAATGCTCTGAGTCTGAGGTACTATCTTACTTCCCTTTTAGACAATCAATTTCAATGATCTCTACTTTTCATTCCCAATAAGTCATTAAATAAAGTGCTGTTCTCCAAAGAATTCTCAATTATATTGGGAGGGTATCTTTGGAAAAATGATATTTAGTTAACCCCAGTCATTTTTGCCCTATCCCTCACTCTTTCTTTTCCCTAAGTTTTTCAGTGCATGTCTTAGGGGAAACGCAGAAATTTCATAACTTGAAAGTTTGAAGATTTATTTAGTGTATACTTTTTTTGCCCAAAATCATATTTAGAATAACTCCATTAGCCGGGCGTGGTGGCACACACTTGTAATCCCAGTACTTTGGGAGGCGGAGACTGGAGGATCCGGGTTCGCGGCCAGCCTCAGCTCTCTCTCTCTACTTAGTGAGGCCCTCCGCAACTTCGTGAGACCCAGTTTCAAAATAAAGTATAAAAAATAGGGCTGGGGGTGTAGCGCAGAGGTAGAACGCCCCTGGGTTCAATCCCCAGTACCGCAAAAAAAAAAAAAAAATAACTCCATTAAGCAAGAAACTTTGGTTTGCTTTTTCCTCCTTGCATCTGTCACATTCTGAAATATCAGGAACAGCTTTTTTGCTAAAATATTTTATAATAACTTTGAGGCATTATGGTATTTCATCCCTAAATAATTTTTTTAAAACTGAGAACATTCTTCCATAACCACACTACCATTATCATACCTGACAAAATTAACAGTAATTCTTCAATATCATCTAGTTCTTCATATTTGAAACTGATTGTCCCAAAATGTCTTTTTACAATAATTTGTTTGAACAAAGGCTTCTACATGATTTACTTATTGCATTTGGTTATCATGCCTCTTATTTTTTTATAAACTAGAACACTCCCCCCTCTATTGTTTTTTGTTCTTATGTCATTGACTTGAAGTCTGTATCCAGGCTTTTACAACATAGTGTTCTACTACCCGCCCCATGACTTTTGTTACCTGGCATATTAAATTGTCTCTGTATTAACAAGTCTCTTTTTGCCACTCCCTGTCCTATTTGCTTTCCTGTGTTGACCAGGAGTTTGATCCTGTGTGTT
>PVJS01014480.1:0-31433 GCA_004027185.1 Glis glis
CTTACATTGCAATGAATATCTATTTGATGTTAACATATATGCACACAGCTCTTAGTGCCCCCCCCGCCTCCCCCTACCCGTATGAAGTACCAAGAATGATGTTGGTATATTTTCACATGTACATATTATTTATGATAGTGATTCCATTAATTCCCTTCTTTCTTGCCCTCCCCCTTCCCTTGTACCATTTCCCTTATTCTGCTGAGGGTTCTCCATTATCAACCAGAATCCCTTGTATGACCCTACTACTCCTTAGGTTGTGCATATTAATGAAAACTTAATTTCTTTTTCTGTGTAATATCCACTTTGAGATAATTTATTGAGTTGCAACCTTAAGGTGTTTGTACTTTTCTGTACATATGTTTTGATTTAAAAAGTCTGGTTAGGAAATTTCAGTATTATAATGTCTTTTTCCAACATAAAATGTTTCAATGGCTTCACAATGCCTTTAGGATAAAACCTAGACTTCACCAGGCCCCACAAGTTATCTTCATAGCCTCAATTTCAGCCCTTGGCATAGAGATACCCTGTCTTGTCAACACACACACAAAACTGCCTGCAGTTCCACACTTTCTTTCTTTTGTGACTTCACCTTTGTCATGCAGTTTGGAATTTATAAAATGTCTCTTTTTTGTCCACAGCTAATTCTGCTCACCCATAAAGTGCTACCTCCTCCAAAAAGCAAAATATGAACCCCCAACCTAGGTCAAATTTCTCTCCTTTATATTGTTGGGATTTTGTCAAGCCTCACTAACACCTTCTGCAACTATTGTAATTATCAGTGTGCATGCCTATCTTTCTCTTAAAATTGTGGGTCTTCTTTGACCCTATAGTGTGTGCTTAATAAGTATTATTGAATTAAGTTGTTGTTCATCAACTGATTAAAAACATAGCTTGTAAGCAAAAACAAAATAATCATCTAGTTTATGCATATTCATCAGCTGTATTTAGGATGGAAGAGCTGGAGAGGGGAATCATAACAAAAATGACTGAACTAGACATTAAATTCACATTTATACAGTCATTGAAAGTAACGGCAACTTTTTCTAGTTGACAAAATCCGCTTTCTCTCAACTCCTCAGTAGATCTAAAAGATTCTAATGAAACTACAGTGGTTTGCATAGATATTATATTATGGTTTCATTAGATATTAGAAAATATCTCATTACTTAATATGGGTAATGAGAAATCTATAAAGTTTAAATGAAAATTAATTCTATACCTATTGGGAACATTTCAGAAATTTATTTACAAATAAGTAATGACCAAAATCTGTACATTTTATCAAGTTCGTTCTCTTTTTTTTCTTTTTCTTGGTACTGGGGATTGAACCAAAGGACATTCTACCTCCAAGTTACACCCCCAGTCCTTTTTTTTATTTTTTATTTTGAAACAGGGTCTCACTATGTTGCTGAGGCTGGCTTCAAATCTGTGATCCTCTTGCCTCAGCTTCCCAAGTACTGGTATTACAGGCATGTGCCACTACACCCAGTTCAAGTTCTTAATTTCTTAATAAGTCTGGTTAGAGAATATTTCATATGTCTACCTTTATAGAGTGTTGGGAGCCATTCCCTTCTGAGTTGCATAAACAGCTTGGCAAGGCGAGGGTTTTGCCAAGTGTTGCCGATGATTTTGTTGATTGTGGCTGTAACAACAGAGGGAAGCTCATGGAGGAAGGAGTTGACAGCTCCTTGACCCAGGAAGGAGGAGGGGTGCTGCGTGAGAGCACGATGTTTGTCTGCTTGTTGGTATTAATATTATATACATCTGGTGCTATGTTGTTAAGGTTGGCATTGTGTACATCTGATGCTCTGAAAGTGTATATAAGGTCCGAGCAAAATAAAGACACTAGGGCAGCAGAGACTGACCTTCCTCCCGATAAGGCTCCAGTATTGACTCAGAGTCCTCCCGAAAAGGCTGCGGTATTGACCGCAGTTCTCTCAAAGCTATCTTTTGTCTTTCCTCTCTCGTCTCTTGTCTTTATGCTACTCCTTGTCTCTCTCTCCCTTTTCTCTCAATCCTCACTCCCCGTTTCAGGAACAGTTCGAACCCTTCAACTCTGCCAGCGGGCTCTGGCAATAGAGACATTAAGCATTAATAATGAATATAAATTCTTGTTTTCAATTGCTGTCAGTAAAGTCTCCGAAATGCTACCTCTGTATTTACAGTGAGGCAGCAGCAGATCTTCTCACTACAGTGGCATGGTGAGACTCTATCAACGTCAAACCCAAAGCCGTGATACTCTCATGGATCTTACGCATTATCAAGATCAAAGATCTTCAGCACTTATCTTTGTGGTCCACTATAAACATCTGTCATGAAATACATTTTAACAGAACTCAAACAACTTTTAAATGTCACACAAATACATGAAGCCTTTTTCTATATACTCCAAATGCATTTTATCTGATTTTGCAGTCAGTGTTCTATACTGGTAACAGAGAGACGCCTATGAGCAGGGAGCCGCTTGTCCTTCCAATGTTGTTTTCCTTCCCAATGGCCTCAGCTAGAGCTTTTTGATTTTATGTAGAGAAAGCTTACATGAAACGGAGAAGTGTTGTCTAAAGGGTATAGATCTGTCTCTCAGAAACTAAAGGCTCTCAGGAGTGAAATGGGAAGAAGCTAAACCTCAGGATTATACGAATATAGATATAAATACTGCTGGAGACATTGAAACAGGATCTTAACTCTTCTTAGCACATGTCTTTTTATTCTATTTCTTCCTAGAGTCTGACTTCTACACACCATCCGGTTGGAGGGCAATGTCTAATTGAAGCTCCTGAGATTATCAGTTATGTTTGCAGAAAAACACTAATGTTTCTCTCTCTCTCTCTCTCTCTCTCTCTCTCTCTCTCTCTCTTGTCTCCCTCCTGCCCTCCTTCCCACTTTGTACCTGTATATATATACACGTATGTGTGTGTATTGTGCACATGTATATATACACATGCATGTACACATATATAACCGATAACATAGACACATTTGCACACATTCACAGCTAGAGAGAAAAGCTAACTAGCCTTCCTTGGGTCAAAGGCACTATTTTAGTACCTATTATTAGATGACTAGGATGACTTAGTTAAAAACATTGCTTCTATGTGCTCTCTCCAGTCCTGTGAGTCTATAGGGTTTCAGGTTACCTAACGGATTAAGTTGAAAGTCCAAACAAAAATATCAGTAAAGGTCTATTCTATTTAGACAAAGACAAAAGTTGTTCTAAATAAAGCAAACTCCAAATGCTTAGCAATATTAGTGTTAACCCTCAACAAAGATTAATTCACAATAGAATAATTATGTATAACATGGTATTTATTCTGCCTAAAACTGGAACATACAGATAATCTTTGAGTTGGGACCAATTTACCAAAATTCTCAATCTCTTTTTTTTTTTTTTTGTGGTACCGGGGATTGAACCCAGGGGCGTTCTACCTCCGCGTTACATCCCCGGCCCTATTTTTTATACTTTATTTTGAAACCGGGTCTCACGAAGTTGCGGAGGGCCTCACTAAGTAGAGAGAGAGAGACAGGGAGAGAGAGAGAGAGAGAGAGAGAGAGAGAGAGAGAGCTGAGGCTGGCCACGAACCCGGATCCTCCGGTCTCCGCCTCCCAAAGTACTGGGATTACAAGCATGCGCCACCACGCCCGGCTTCAAAATTCTCAATCTCAAATAATAAATTTTTAATTGTCCAATAAAGTAATCAAATAGTAATCATAATGTGAAACATATATTTTAAATACCAAAGGTTTACCTCATTGCTATCATATGCAACACAATTGAAAGGAATTGTGCTTTTTTAAAAGAATAAAAACTATTTTTGCAATAGCTTGGAATTTTAGTAATTCATGAGTCAGTTTCAGCAATTTTTGTGAAATAGGTATCTAATTATTTGAAACTGTAATAAAAGCCAAGTGCGGTGGTACAAACCTGTAATCCCATTATTTGAGAGGCTGAGACAGGGATTGGGGGTTTGATGCCAGTGTGTAGTCACTTAGTGAGACCCTGTTTCAAAATTTAAAATAAATAAATAAATAAATAAATAAAATCCCCAGTACCACACGGGGGAAAATAAAATACTGTACTAAAATGTTTGCATTCTTTTAAGGATGGTATGAAGAGATAGGAAAAAAGAATGGAAGTAGGAATCCAAACAAATTTATAATTGTGACAGAAATAATAATAAACTATTGAAAGTAGATGTTATTACCAATATGTTAATATTTAATAGTGTATTGGCTAAAACTATTACACAAATTTGTCCTAAAAATTCAACCTACAAATTGAAGAATCTTTTATTTATATACCTAATAAATTTTACATTCTTTATGTTAATAAAATCAAACATTCATGGAGACATTCACTAGTTTGAGTGCTTGTGTGGAATAAATTGAATTCACTGGTCGATTTTTTTAAAGGAGTTTTGGAATGCAGTGTGAGAACCTGAAGGGATCTAACATAGAATAGTATTTTAACATCTTTTGATCATATTAATAGATACAAGTCCAGGTGGGTAAAAATATTAAGACAAATTGTCTTGCCTGTGGAAATTTAAGCTTTACATTTATATTGCAATTATTTTTTCTTTTTTGGATCAATGAAATGAACACGAGACCTAGATGTCTCTCAGTTAATGTTATCTTTTCTTACAAAAGTCAAATAATTTTTCAACATTCTCTTCTTTCATATGTGTGTGTTCATTTGTATATATACTTAATATATACACATACATATATAATAAAAACCTTTGAGAAGAAATATTTTCCTTTATTTAACTTCATAAATCATTTGTTAATTCTTACAGACAATTCTCCTATGGTATCACAAGGGACAAATTTCAACTCAAAATATTCAAAAAGTATATAGAATATGGTTCAACACCATGATTTTTTACTTGTTTATACAGATAAGAGGAAAAAAAATTAGAAACAGAGATGTTAGACAAATGGATGAATGGAAGTATTGGATGGATGTACAGATGAATGGATGAATGCTCTTAGTTCTTGCACTGTTCAAGTGTTTTGTCTTACATAAAAAAGAAAGTTGTACAGATAGAGACATAATTGTTAAAACTAATTGGAAATAAAATAATGTAAAAGAATTTTAGTTCAAAGACCTTTGTTAAATCATCTCCAATACAAAAAGCAAGACTGATAAGACAATGTTCTTTGACATAGCTAACTACCTCTCCTGCTTGTTACTGTTTTTAAATATATTTTCTGTTGTTTTATACCTAGTATAATTAAGAAACTAAAATTTATTTGTATTTAATTTTAATTGATTTAAATCCAAACATCCAATTATGGCAATTTAAATAGTTATAGCATTGAATAGCACAAGACCTGGTTATCTATTGTCTTCCCCATAACAAACTGCCAAAATGTTTTGCAATATTCTGTCTAGAAAACTGCCATAGTACATCTAGAAAGATGTCCAGGCCTGACTTATTTCCTCCTCTCCAATATTAGATTTCTTTTTTAATCTATTATTTTCTTCTTTTTGACATTATTCTTTAATGAAAACAATGCATTATGTACGTAAATTTACAGCAGCTTAAATGAAAGAAGTTATTTAAAACATGTGACCATGCTTCTTCTTGAAATGGTTTCTAACCTTTACATTTAGAGAACAAGCTAAGAGATGGCATTTACAAAGATTTCCCCGGATGTTTTTAACATTAACTATTTAAGATATTTTATGAAAATCATTTTATGAAAAGTGATGTTTTTCTCCTATTTGCAGCAAGCAAAATTGTTCTTACTTGTTGTACAACTCAAAAAGCAGGCCTCAAGTCTATGTCCTTTGATTTCACTCTCAAAAATAAACACTTCTCAAGTCCTTGACACTGAGTCTCTCACAACCTTCCCTGCTTTACATGGTGAGCTGCAGCCAGCCGCCGAGGCCTCCTGCTCTTTTCACGGGCGGCTTGGGTCAATGCTTAGGTGCAGTCGTTGTTGCCATAGAGGCTAAAGCATGGGAAAACCTTGCCATTTAATTCTCTTGACCTGAATTTGCATTTCCACCATGATGCCTCTCCCGCCCTCCCTTTTTGTTTTTTGTCTACTGTTGCCCAGCACACAGAGTCATCAGAAAACCTATCTGGGGCAGGAGAGAATTGAAGTACCCAAATAGAATAGACACAAGGTGAGACCCATGGACAGTTCCACGTTCTCCACTCAACATGTATTTGGCATTTGGAAGGCAATGTGTAGCACGGTTATTCATTGCACAGGCTATGGAGTCAGACAGAAGTGGCCTTGGATCTCACCTTAGATATTTACTATGACCTTGGGCAAGTCATTTAACCTCTATGTGTCTAAGTTTTTTTCGTCTATAAAATGAGAACATTAAAAGATGCCTCAGAGGACAGTAATTAGGACAAATTAAATTACACATATGAATTTGTTACCAATTAGCTGGCATACAGTCTCCAAATGACAGCTGTTATAATTTTTATAAGGACAAAATTAATAAGTATAGGTATAACTTAGTAATAATGATCTTAGAAAGTGTTCACTATCCAGTTGTATTTCCCAGCTTAATTCCCTGTGATGAATTCTGCTCATTATTAAATTCATAAGCCCTTTTGAGGGGCATTTAACATGTCAGTCATCTAATTTTGAAAAATTGATATTACTCTTACAAAATCATCTGGTCAGAAGTTTGCATTATGTTACACTTAGCACGAGACTTACTCAGAATGTCTTCCTCAAGTATATCAAGAAACAGGCTTGGGGAAATTGATGTATGATATCCAATTACCCAATGTTTAAATAAAATATGAACTGTACATATTTAAAGCGTACTACTTGGTATTTTGATATATGATATATACATTACACAATGATCACCATAATGAGGCAAATTAGCATATCCATCCATTCAGATAGTTTTCTTGTCTTTGTGTGTGTGTGTGTGTGTGTTGAAAACACTTAAGATTTACCTTCTTATCAAATTTCAAATATACAATGCAATATGATCAACTATAGTCAACACGCTGTGCATTAGATCTCCAGAACTCATTCATCTTGCATAATTATAGAATGATCATTATCAAAAAGACAAAAGATATTAACTATTGGTAAGGATGGGGAGAAAAAGAAATGTTTGTATGTTGCTAATGGGAATGTAAATTGGTACATCTATAATGAAAAACAGTATGAAGATTAAAAAAACATAGAAATAGAATATCTAGCAATAGAAACATAGAAATAGAATCCCTATCTAGAATCCCTATCTAGCAATCCCTTTCCTGGATATATATATATAAAGGAAATGAAATCTAGATCTCAAGGAGATAAACTGCACTCTGTCTTCATTGCAATTTTCTGGACAATAGCCAAGATATTGAAACAACCTAAATATCTACTAATGCATAATGGATAAAGAAAATCATGACTATGTATACATATCTATACGTCTTAAAATAGCATTCAGCCTTAAAAAGGAAAGAAATCCTGACATTAGCAACCAGCTGGTTGAATTTTGCGAGGACATTATGCTGAATGAAATAAGCAGACACGGAAAGAAATATTGCATGATAGCCCTTACATGTGGAATCTAATATTGTCAAACTCATGGAAGCAATATGTTTCCAGGAGTGGAAGAGAGGGAGAAAAGAGGAGATGCTAGTCAAAGATGTCAAGTTTCTATTATGCCAGATGAAAGCCATTTGTAAACACAAATGTTTGTGAACAAACAGTGTTGGTGGAATGAATATAACCAATGTATTTTATACTCATTGCTTGTGATGTTCTGTTTGTGATTTATGTGAAAGATCAGCAGTGGTCGCAGGTGCATCAATAGCTTTGGCAGATTAGAAGGTGGGCAAAAATTCCTGCATATCCTTCTGTCCCCTTAGTGGTACAGACACCTGAGGTCTGCTCAGGATAATTTTGTGCCACATCTGTATTCCTGGTTCCCTGAATCCTAGAAGCAGCTACTTTGACCTTTGCTTTAGATTTCTGGTATGTAAATCTCTCATATTGAATTCCTTCCTGCTTGAGATACTTACTGTACTTTGTCTTCCTGACTGAACGTAATTGAAGAAGCACCCCAAGCTTAGCATTATCACAACTGCACTAGTCCTCTCCTCTTCCTATTGCTACTTTCAGGATTTCCTTTATTGATGAAACGTTGGTATTCATTGGTCAATACAATAATTTTTCACTATCTTTTGAGTCAGTTGCTTGCAAATTATGAACCTTCGGAGATGTCATGTCACCTTTTTTTCATATTTCTTGTATTCCTTTGTTGAGATTAAATATCGGTTGGAATAAATCTCTCTTCCACTTTTATGTAAAGAGAAATTTCTCTTCCACTTTGCTTTTTAGGCACAGTCTTCTCTTGGAGAAGTGGTCTGGGATACCAGACTGTTGTGAATGGTTGAATATATTTCCAAGTAGATTTCACAGTATAGTTCCCCTGCTGGTTCTTTGGTGTATTTCACCAGAGCTTTAGGATCTCACTTTCTCAGTAGGTCTCTTAGAAAGGGGTCCTTCTAGTAAGTTCTATATACAGCATAATTGCTTGTATATACAGCAATATATGGAGAGAGAGGAGAAACAGAATATATAAACAATGGCAACAACACTAGTGAGCAATATACAGCACAAAGCTAAATCCCAGGTACCAACTATAACACCTATAACACTAATAGTGACAAAAACAGAAATGGTATGTATGCTCAGAAATTATCAACAAACAGCCATGAACTAGATATAGCATTAATATAAACACCAGGCATCAACTATGATGTTCACAATACAAACAACCACAAACCATTAATGGTGGGGGGCAGAAACTAAATAAACAAAACAGTCTTAAAAGATGGTAAAAATACAGTTTATTAAGAAAAAAGAAAATGAGAAAGGAAGGCAAAATAAATGTTAGAATATTCAAATAATAAAAAGGGGGAGCTGGGAGTGGTGGCACATGCCTGTATTCCCAGTAATTGGGAGGCTAAGACAGAAGGAGTGCAGATTCAAAGATAGCTTCAGCAAGTAGTGAGACTCTCATCAACCTAGCAAGACTGTTTCAAAATAGAAAATTTTTAAAAAATAGAGCTGGGGTTGTAGCTCAGAGGTAGAATATCTCTGGGTTCAATCCCCAGTACCACAAAAAGGGCAGAGGGGAAGCATAAGAGAGGTAGAAAGTGAAAGCCATAAAGAAGGAGGAAAATAATAATAAAATAAACAAAATGAGAGAAAGAGAGAAGAGAGAATAAGAGAATCTATAAGAGAAAGGAAGGAGTAATAAGATAAAGAATAAAAAAATCCCACTAACCCTCCAAAATCTCAAAAAGATAATAAAAATTATACATATATATATATAAGCCAATCAGCAAATACAAAAAATAAAAAATTCTTAATAAAAAATAATTGTCTTTGTTGAGGTAGTCAAAACTGTGAACAAAGATGGATATTGTTTTACTGGGACAGACCAGAAGTCCACCTGCAGAACCCCAATCACCTAGACCTCCAACCCTGTGGAAAGCGGGGTGGAGAAACAATGCAGGGTCACTAAGGTGTGATGTGCAAAGGGCAGTGGGCCACTCCAAAGTGTAATATGTATAGAGAAGGCATCTGGGGGAAAATCAAGCCCGACATGTTGAAAATTCCATGTCGCTTTCCATTCCTGGAAATGGACAGTCCGGCCCCATCCCTGCAGCATAGCCCCTTTGCCCCAGGTTGTTTTCAATTCCAGATAAGGACCCCATTCCAGTTGCTTTCCTCTGGGATGTAACCCCCCCTTTTTCTACAGCCTTTCCCACATGGTCCCTTCACTTCTCTAAACAAACCTCTTGTATTCCTCATTTGTGCTTTCTGTTTGAATGCTTCCCAAGCAGATAAGCAAGAACTAGGGAAATGCAGAATAATTTTAAATCTCCCAGCCAGTAACACTTCCACCAGGTGCACCCTAGTCCACAGAGTAGACACTGGTGGGGCAGTGTGGCAGTATTTGTTATAATCACGTGGGTTCCCACCTCAGCAAACTGCAGCAGAACTTCCACAAGATGTCTTCCCACCTCAGCTGTTTGTAAGTTGTAAACATGGGCGGTTTTCAGACACCAGCTGTGGAAACCAGGCTGTGCCTAGCTCTGAGTTACTCCGTGGTATATAAAACAGTAGTTTTCAGGCTGTGCCTAATCCTGAGTTACTCCATTACAAACTACAGTAGTTTACCATGACTTACTCCATTTTGTAAACAAGTGCAGCATTCACTCTACACCTTATTTGTACAAGTAAACAACCACCAACTGCATAGCACAACCATAAGGCGCAAACCAATAAATATGTCATTTGACCTAAAAAATAATGACCACTTATCAAATGTAGCACATGGATGCATGAACATATCAACCCATATCAGAAAACAGACCCATGAGATCATCAAACACACCAGACAACAGAATGAAGCAAACTCCGCACCTGGGACACATGAAAGGAGGAAAACTCTAAGACTCTTCACAGAAACACACTAACCCCGCCATCTAGTGACGTCATGAGCCTTGCCCAGGAAAATCACCACTTTGATAAATCTCATTCTCTCCCCTGGGCTTCAGCTCAGAGAGGTTTCTCCTGCCTGTGATGTGATGTTACAACAATGCAAGGCCCACTCCAAGATGACAC
The DNA here is from genome assembly GCA_004027185.1 of Glis glis. NCBI lineage: Eukaryota > Metazoa > Chordata > Mammalia > Rodentia > Gliridae > Glis > Glis glis. The sequence continues at coordinate 10,627 of PVJS01014480.1, forward strand.
CTCAAGCCCACACTTCAGACTCACAGTCTGAAGCTGCCGTGCATCCACACACTCCTCTCTCACCTTGACAGCTTTGCAGAACTATTAAAACTCTGGCCACCTACAGTGACTCTGTGCATTCATATCTGCCCTCTGCCTTTGCTCTCAGCTCAGCCTCCAGAACCCCTGCAGTCACCAATCATTTTAACCCTTTCTGTAATATATATATATATATATATATATATATATATTTATATATACATACATATCGTTGTGTGAAGTATGATATGTGATTTGAGTGTTACACATATTAAAAGTTAAGACTGGAATAAAAGAACATGTGATTGCCCAGTCTATAACTTTCAAATGTAAAGCTATATAAATTTTAGAAGAGAAAATAGAATAAACTTTTTGGACCTTGAATTAAGCAATATGTTCTTAGATATGACCCCAAAAGTATCACCCATAAGAGAAATCAAATCATATACTGGCCTTATAAAAATTAAAAACTGTGCTTTACTCAAAACCCTGTTAGGAGGATGGAAAGACAATTCACCAATTAAAAGAAAGTATTTTCATATTACTTTTCTAACAAATTAATTCATATCCAGAACGTATAAAGGACACGTAAGCAACAGGTGTACTTTGCATGTTAAGGCCAGCATGGAAGCCAGCATGGAAGTCAGCCTGCAGTTTTTCTAGGAATTTAGTCATATTCTTATTGTATAACTAAACAATAAAACTCTGAATTACCCTAGTGAAAGCTTAGGTTTGTACAAAACCTGTTTGCTAATGTCACATACTATAAAAACCAATGCCCTGTAATGGATCAAATAACCCTTAATGCCCTTGATTGTGTGAGGCTGCACAGTTCTACAGCGTGCAGGGCATCTTATTCAGCAATCACAGGAATAAACTGTGGATGCACGCAATAACTTGAGCATATCTTAACACAGTTAGGCTTGGTTGAAAAAGCCAATATTAACATTTTCATATACTCGGTGGTTCCTTTTATGTAACATTCATAAACTAAGAAAAGAGATGAAGAAGAGATAAGTGGTTACCAGAGATTAGGAAGGAAGGAAAGTGTGTGATTATAAGGGCAGCATGTGACAGGATGTTTCTGTATCCTGGCTGCAATAGTGGATATAGAAATCTATACATGTGCCATAAGGTCATAGAATTATAAAGACATACAAAATATGTATCCATGACCCAAGTGCAGTCTTATATGCCTGTAATTCCAGTATTTGGGAGGTGAGGCAGGTGGATAGCAGGCTCATGGCCATTGTGCGGTAACTTAGTGTATCCCTGCTTGTTTCAAAATAAGAAATAAAAGAGCTGGGGGTATAGCTCCTTGTTAGAATTTTACAGGGTTCAATCCCTGGTACCACACACAAACACTTAAAAATGATCACATGAAAACATAGTGAAATCTAATTAAGGTCTATATTTTATTTAATTTTATTTTTCTAGTCAACTCATTGTTTTGATAACTCTTTATAGTTATATTGGGGAAGCTGAATGATGGATGAATGGAACTTTGCTGGATTATTTTTGCAAATTCTTATGCGTCTATAGCTATTACAAAAGTTTTAAGCAGAGTAAATCTCAAATAAGATTAAAATAAAAAATAAAAATTACAATCAGAAATAAAATAAACTGCTGAAAATCAAAGTACAAAGTCTCTAAATTAAATATGAATAGAAAATGCATTGATCAATAACTTATGCCACATATGCTATTTGATGTGTTTACCTGTATCTTATTAACCTCAAAAATACTATCTTTTTGAGTATTATAATTTCCATTTTCAAGATGAGAGAGGGGAGTCAGAAAGAGTACAGGAGTGCTTAGCATCAATATGGGATTTAAGCCCATAGACTTGCTGTACTGAACACCAAACATTTTTATCTCCAGACATTATCTTTATTAATAGAATTGTATTGGTACATGGTAATTATCTGTCATAATGAGCTTCAGAGTGATAGGAACATACATGCACATAGCACTTGGTGTGTTTCCTTTAGATCCCTCCTCCTCTGCCTCCACCTCCCTGTGTGTCATTGGCCTTGATGACATCGTAATCTATGTAGCATCATTGGAACCTTTGTTTTCATCTTCTGCTCCCCTAGTTCCCCTCACCTAGAACCCTTCCATCGCTCCACTGATGTTTCTCCTCCTTTAACTGAAGTCCCTTATATTTCCCAATTTCTCAGTAGCTTCCACATGAGAGAAAACATACTCTTCACTTTCCAAGACTGGCTAATCTTACTTAATGTTATAATGTTATAATTATAAGATTATAACTATAATCTTATAATGTTCTCTAGTTCCATCCATTTTTCTGCAAATGACAAAATTTTGTTCTTTTTTCTGACTGAGGAAAATTACATTGTATGTATAAACCACAGTCTCCTAATCCATCTGTAGTTGAACACTTAGGCTGGTTCTATAATTTGGCTACTGTGAATTATGCTGCAATGAACATTGGTATGCATATATCACTATAATATTCACTTCAATTCCTTTGGACTCATCCCAGAAATGGTATATCTGAGTTATATGGTGGTTCCATTGCCAGTTTTCTGAAGAATTTCTGCACTGATCTCCATAGTAGGTACACAAATTTGCAATCCCACCAAATGTGTATAAGGGCTCCTATTTCCCCACATCCTCTCTGGCATTTACTATTGTTTTTGATGTTGCTGTTGTTTTTTCAGTACTGGCGAGGTACCCTAGGGGCATTCTACTTCCGAGTTATACAACCAGTCCTTTTTTTAAAAATTTGGAAACAAGGTCTCGCTAAGTTAGTGAGGGTCTTGCTAAGTTACTGAGGCTGTCCTTGAACCTGTGATCTGGCTGTCACAGCTTCCACAGTACTGGTATTGCAGCCATGTGCCACCATGCCCATCTGTTTGTGTTATTGATGTTTGTCATTCTAACTGAGGTTAGATGGAATCTCAGTGTAGTTTAGGTGCACATCTCCCACATTGCTAACATTCTTAATTTATCTTTCCAATCATTCAAGGGCACATTGTATCAATATAGTGTAAATAATTCCCATACTGTTTTAGTGTAAAATCTGAGAGTTATAATGTGTTATGACTTTATGGAATTTACCATATCAATTTATGAATATGGAAGAAATTGACTTCTAAAATCAAACACTGACTGTGTGGTAAAGAAAGTTCTTCCTGGTATCAGCCATGTGATTAATGACACAAACTGAAGTGCTGTACTCTAGAGGCTACTACTGAAGCTCACTGTCCTTTGCCTTATTGTAGTAAAGGCAAGGTCTGCATTTCTGATCACATTTTATTACATTCACATTATTTTCCTGCAAAAAAGTATTCTCTCCTATTGAAAGTAATGAGTCACATAAAAGGAAATTAAACTATTTTTGTGAGCTTTTTATTGTGCTAATTTGACCTGGCAATAAAATTTAATCTCATTAGGTATTTTCATATTAAGTTGATTCTTTAAATATACCATTTATTAGCAGTGTGATCTTTATTTTTTAATACTGATGCATTGTAGTTATACTTCTTTGTAATAAGATTCAAATTTTTCAGTTTACGCTGGGTGTGGTGATGCATGCTTGTAATCTCAATACATAGGTTCCAGACCAACCTCAGCAACCAATGGAGACCCTGTATTAAAAAGTAAAATGGTCTGTGCATGTAGCTCAGAGGCCATTAGCGACTGTATCTTTCTCAGCGGGTGGGACCAGGACCCTGAGGTCCTCCTCCCACTGAGGAGGGAGAAGAGGGGAGCCAGGCGGGAGGCGGGGCGCTCGGGCAGGACGCACAGCTGCAGCCGGTGGGGCCTCCAACTTGTTCCATGATGACCCGACCTGAGGCCCCTCGCCGGTCCTGCTCCTCCAACTGCTGCTGCTGCTGCCCGGGTGTGTGTGTGGGGGGCTTCCTCTCGCCATAGGGCGGCAGGGCCCGGGAGAGGCGGGGATGGATGAACCCTAAAAAGATAACAAATCTCAGGCCTGTGATGTCCGAGATGTTGAGATTTTATACAGAAGTGTGAACGCAGCTATTATACCTGCCATCTGTGAGAAAGACGTTAACACCATGGAAATGAATGGAAAAATGGAAGTTCTCAGTGGAGATTGAAGCAACAAAAATAACCAAATAGAAATTATAGAGTTGAAGATTATAAAATGTTCAATAATGCAATCATGTTCTGAGGACAAAATAGGGTTGACAAATGAAAGAGTTAGCGAATTGGAGATAAACAGAAATTGAAGTAGAGAGAAAAAATAATTCACAGAAAGTATGAACAGGGACTCTGAGAACTTAATATAAAAAGTTCTAACATTCATGCTATTGGTATCTCAGGAGAGGAGAAAGATGGTATAAAAATATATACAAGTATATAAATATATCATATAAAACCATAAAACATATACATATATGTGTATATCATAAATATAATATTAAATTTAGTATTTATACATAAACATATATATAAATAAGTATGGATTTATATATGCAAATATAGAAAATCTGAAGAAATCATGTCCAAACATTTTAAAAATTTAGTTAAAACAAACTTATAGGTGCAAGAGACTCATTGAATAAATCTTATCAAATACATATAGGGTCTATATAACGACCATTACAGAATGCTCCTGGATCAAATGCCTAAACAAATGGAAAGATATACAAAGTTGATGGTTTGACTGGCCCAGTGTAATAAAAATGTCAATTCTTGCCAAAATGATCTATACATTCAATGCAAAACCTGCTAAAATTCCAACAAGATTTTTGTTCACATTTATAAATTAAAAATGTATATGAGAATGTGAAGAAAGTAGAATAGCTAAAAGAATATTAAAAAAGAAATATCCATTCAGAGGAATCACACTATCTACTTCTTAGATGTATTACATATCTACAGTAATCAATACTGTCTAGAATGCAGAGGGATATATAAATATAGACCAGTAGAAAATGACAGTAAGACAGAAGTAGACTCACACAGAAGTGCCCAGTTGATTTTTTTTTATTGTTGCATTGTGATCACACATCTTGATGAAGTTGAGGTTGGTGCATTGTGATCATATATCTTGATGAAGTTCAGGGTACTAGAGGCATCAGTGCACACCGCCCTCCTTGAGCCCTCCCTCAGTTCCCACCCACTCCCTCTCCCTCCACACTTTCCTCTGCTGGACACAGTGATTGGCTTTGATAATTTATGTATGTACATCATGTCCATTGAAATATTTCCCTCTTCAAGTCTCCCTTCCCCCTCTGCTCTCCCTCAATTAGGTCCCCTCCTTCACTCCACTAAGGTTTTTCCTCCTTTGTCTGGTGTCCCTTCTGTGTCCCAATTTCTCCCTACCTTCAGCATATGAGGGAGAACATCTGACCATTCACTTTTTGTGATTGATTAATCTCACTTAGCATAATATTCTCCGGGTCCATCCATTTCCTGGTAAATGACATAATTTTGTTCTTCTTTATAGCTGAGTAGAATTCTGCTGTGTATATATATCCCATAATTTTGTAATCCATTTATCTGTTTATGGATATCTCAGCTGGTCCCATAGTTCGGCAATTATGAATGGTGCAGTTATAAACATAGATATGCGTGCATTGCAATTCAATGGAAGTTTAGTGTTTATCACAAAATGGTGCTGGAAAACAATTGAACCTCAGTAGTGGCCATAAATAAACTTTAAACACTCAATTTGTACAAAAATTAAATAAAATGGATGATTATATATATATATATATATATTCAGTACTCAGAAACTTATGAAAGTGGAATAGCTTGTGGATTTATTGTTAATCAATAAAGTCTGACATTGTGGAAAGACTGAAATAACCTGTTTGGTCTATGTTAATGCCATCGCTTGCTCATGACACTAGCTCAGTCTGTGGCCTCCATCAGCTAAGTTCAGGCTGCCTTCCTATTATACAGGTGTGTCCATGCCAAATTTCTTCACTTCGTTTCTTTCTCTTTCCCTTTGTTTACTCCTACCCTTTTTGGTGACCAGACACCACCACTGCCACCAGCTTGTCACCAGTGTTTTAACTCTTTCTTGTCCCGTGTTTGAAATACCAGAATTTCTGAGATTATAGAATCTCTGACTGTACTATATTGATGCTTGGTGAATTTCTTCAGTCTCTCACTGTGCTGAGAAGCAGTATTCCCATCTCTTCAATTCTAAGCCATGGAGAAACTGGAAAGTACAGCCTTCCTCTAATTTTCCACCCTCCCCACTGCTTAACGCAGTATTTTATGTAAGGTTATGTGATTCACTAGGAAGTAGAAATAAGTAAAGCTGTACAAACCTTGTCATTGTGGGGAACACACCTCACACCTTCTTTTGCTGAAGACACTTGTCTTTGGCATACCCACGGTAAACTGCTATAGGTTGACATAGAACTTTGATTTGTCTGAGTGACACAATTATAAAACAAGTCTCTGGAATACACTAATTGACTCTGTTTTCATACCCTTTTATTTCTGTATATATCACAGTACACATACTTCTTTTGGTTGGAGATCAACTAGCAGAGGTTCCCAAATTTATTTGGCTTTTCAGAAAAAAAATTACCCAGTGCCCTGCTGGAAATCTACCTTCTTTAAGCAAATAAACAGATGCAGTGGCAAATTTGCATTCTTTTATGTATCTGACTTTCATTCTGGCACTGGTGGGGAGAAGTGGTATCCCCACATTGGGAACTTATGAAGCTTAGCACATGACAAAAATAATCAGATGTATTATTATTATTCTTTCATATTCTCAATGAAGTATACTTTGCCTTTTCTTACAAGGTGTGGGTCAAAGTTTAAAAGAAAATAATTCTAAAAGAAAGCATTTTTCCAAAGATAGAAATAGTAAATATTAACTTGAGTGTATGACTATCTGTCAGTTAATTCCAATCAGGAATGTCTTCCTCAATGAATTGTTTCTATAACCAATGAAATGCAGAATTTTTGAACTTGGAATAGTTCTAAATTCCTAGTATGCTTACCAACTTGTTTTCCAAAACTAATTAATTATCTTCTTCTATAAATATTTGTATGTATGATTTAATTTTTTCATGTAAAATAAGCTAGAAATCAAAATTCTCTAAGTTCTTGTTCTCTGAAAGTAAACTAAATAAACACTGCAATTTTCAAATATTTCAATATCATAGAAGAGTGCTTAACATTTTCATGTTTACCTCGTAGTATTAGTATTGCCTCAAAATTTTAAATAAATTTGGTTGAGTAAACCAGAATTAGTATTTTGGTAGAGTATCAAAACAGGCATCATTAATTTGCCTGTGCTGATGCAGGATTATCTTAAACATCCCATATAGACATGAACTGTCTCCAATAACCTTAAATAATTACAGTGACAGCACTCTAATTTGTATTTATTTTGTCTCTTCTGCTCTCATATGACAGTGAAATGGCTAATTGCTCTTCAAGTAGCCCATTACATCCACAGTTAATTAACTGCAGTAATTATCTACAGGACTGTTCTGTACAGTTAGAAAGTTTCAGGCATCACAAATGAAATTTGTTGTACCTTGTCTTCTGTGGTCATAGGAACAAGATAGAAATCCCTTTAGAAATAATTTTCTTAAACTCTTCTTTGAAAGAATAGTCTCATCCATCATATTTTTTTCTTTTGAAAGTGGTTTATACTTTTAAGCAACAATCTAAAACTCAGATTGAGAACAAATAACAGATTGAAAAAGGTACTAAAATCAGAAATCAGCTGCTTTCTTTTCATCATTAGAGAATCCTGAAGGGCTTTAGTGTGATTGAAACAATGTCCCAGCACTACCTCTAGCACCCCTTCATACACATATATATGTCACAGGCCATTCCCAAAGCTGGGACTTCTCTGGTCTACCAAATTTGGGCCACATAAATAATATGGCAGAGTGAGATTTCCATTACTATCTAATGATAAGCAAATATCTCAGACTAATTTGTTGAGGTTTATATGATGGAGAAAAGCTTCTAGAGAGATAATTAAGGTCATGGGGGGAAGGCCTCATGATAGGGGGCACTTTGTCTCACCTTTCTGAATGGCAGACCTGCTGCTGGCAAAATGACAGAGATGTGAAAGTGTCATAGAGGAGAGAATAAGGGTGGGAAATCAAAAGGTAAAACTATCACATTAAATTCTGAGATTGTCTTCTCAGAACCCCACACAACACCCACTACTCATTGTTTTACTAAACTTAGTGAAAGATTTTTTTAAAAAATGGGGGAGAGGAAGACAAGACATTTGAACCTTATTTGAGTTAACAAAGAGTGTTTAGGCAAACATATTTTATAGCTTCTTATTTCTTGCCATTTGAAGAATAAACCTTTACTAATGAATGGAACATAAAAATTAAGCCATGAATGATAGATTAAGTGATTTATCAAATTATATGAAAGGACTTTTGTGTGTGTGTGGTATTGAGGATTGAGCCCAGGGGCATTCTACCTCTGAGCTACACCTCTAGTCCCATTTTGTCTTTTTACTTTGAAATAGGGTCTCACTAAGTTGCAGAGGGCCTCACTAAGTTGCTGAGGCTGGCTGCAAACCTGCGATCCTCCTGTCTCAGCTTCCCAAGCATGCGGCACCATGCCCAGCTATGAAAGGACTTCTTTTTTTTAGGTATTTTTTAAAATTTTATTTTAGTAGTGCATTGTAATCATACATCTTAAAGGATGAAGGATTTCAGGGTGGTTGACATATACATGCACTCATCAGCCAATTCCCACCCCCCCTGCCTCTCCCCTCCCTCCTTCCTGTTTTCAGCATAGTAGTTGACTTTGATATCTTTGTGTATGTCCATCCTGTGCACCAGTTTGTTTCCCTCTCTTTCCCTCCCGTCTCCCCCAGTTAGTTCACCTTCTTTGCTCATCTGAGGTTTTCTCTCTTTGTCTGGAGTCCCACCTGTGCAGGGTCGTGGCTCATCCTCCTGTGACCTCAGCACTGGGGTACTCCGGGGTGGGGCAGGGGCTTGCCCGTCCCACATCCCCAGTGCCAGGGTGAGGGGTTCTCTGGGGGAGGGGTCAAAGGCTTACCCGCCCCACACCCCCAGCACTGGGGTGAGGGGTTCTCCAGGGGCAGGACCAAGGGCTCACCCGCCCCATATCTCCAGCACCAGGGGGGGGTCTCCAGGGGCGGGGCCGAGGGCTCACCCACCCCACGTCCTCAGCACCGGGGGGAGGGGTTCTCTGGGGGCAGGGCCGAGTGCGCGCCTGCCCTGTGTCCCCAGCACTGGGGGGTCTCTGGGGACGGGGCCGAAGGCTCGCCTGCCCTGTGTCCCCAGTGCCAGGGGGAGGGATTATCTGGGAGCGGGGCTGAGGGCTCACCTGCCTCATGTCCCCAGTGTGGGGGTCTCTGGGGATGGGTCCAGGGGCTGACCCACCCATGTTCTCAGTGCTGGGCCGCTGGGGAGGGGGCCATGTCTCATCTACCTATGTCCTCAGTTCTGGGGTGTTCCAAGATGGTGTTGGGCTGCTCATGGGGGGCTGTTGCTTGCTGGCTTATGTTCTCAGAGTTGGGCTGCTCCTGTGTATGGCCACTTCTTCGTCTCTTCTCATCGTACTTGTTGCGGGAGCAGAGGCTCATGGCCCACCCGTTGAAACCATCGTCATTGTAGGTGCGGGTCTGGATTGACTTGGGCTTCATCATGTTCCGGAGTTGACCGGTTTCAATGGTGGTCTATAGTCACTGGTTTCACAAGGATCTGCTGTTTTTTTGTTGTTGGTCTCTGGGGGTCGCGGTGTAGATGTGGCCCTGCATAGATGGCACCTTCACCTCTGCTCTCCACTTACCAGGTGAAATGTGTGGAGATCTGTATAGCCCCCCACTCTGTCCACTGCCTTGCACTCCGTTGCTCTTCGGCTCTCTTTGTTTTGTTGAGTTTTGTCTGCCCCACTTTTCTTGTTAAGAAGCAGTCTTCCTGCCAGTCAATTTCTGATTTTCGGAGTACCAGCGACACGCTGCCTCCTTTTATCTCACTCACCTGTGTTCTTGTTGGGCGGTTCTGGGGGGCCATGCTATTTTTGTCCATGTCCTCAGTGCTGGGGTAGGCTACTCCAGGCAGGGGCATGTTTCACCTGCTCATTTTCTCGGTGTTGGGCTGCTCCTGTGTCTGGCCGCCTCATCTATGTCTCTCCACGTCACTTTCTTTGCAGGGGCTGAGGCTCGTGTCCCACCCTTAGCAGTCATCGCCATTGTAGGTGTGGATCTGGTTCGACTTAGGCTTCATCATGGCCCAATGTCAATTGCTTTCGATGGTGGACTATAATTGCTGATTTCACAAGAATCAGCTATTTCTTTGCTGGAGGATTCCGGGGGCCATGGTGCTGGCATGGCTCAGCCAAGATGGTGCCTTTGGTTCCACTCTCCACTTATCAGGTGAAATGCTCTCAGCTCCCTACCGCCCTCCGCTCTTTCCACTGCCTTGCATTCCACTGCACTTTGGCTCTCATTGTTTTGTTGAGTTTTAGCTGCCCTACTTTTCTTTTCAAGATGCAGTCTTCCCGCCGGCCAAGCTCCAACTCTCAGAGCGCCAGCGACATGCTGCCTCTCGCTATCCCGCCATCTTGGTGAAATAGGGTTTTACTCAGCCATAAGGAAGAACAAAAGTATGTTGTTTACAGGAAAATGAATGGAGCTGGAGATTGTGCTATGTAAGATTAGCCAGACCTCAGAAAATCAAGGGCCACATGTAGAATCTAGGGAGAAAAACATAAAAAAATAAAAAAAGACTTCATGAAAATTGGGAGAGAGGCCAGTAAAGTAGTGGATAGGGATTGGGGGAAGGAGGAAGAGAGGAAAGGGTAGGTACAGAAAAGGAAACAGACCAAATAATAGTATATGCACATATGAATATATCACTATAAATCTCACTATTATGTACAATTACTTTGCAACAATAATTTTTATATAAAAAGAAAAGTGTTGGTGAAGATGTATATAATATATATAACTGATGAGAATATAAAAAGTTTCAGCTACCATGGAAAATAAGAGATGTTTCCTCAAAAAGTTAAATGTAGAATTACCATATGGCTCAGAAATCTTACTCCTAGATATATACCCAAAAGGATTAAAAACAGGTGTTCAAACAAATCCTTGCCCACAAGTGTTTACAGCAACACTATTCACAATAGCCAAAAAGAAGAAACAACTGAAATGTTCATCAACCGATATATGTATAAATAAAATGTTGTGTAACCAAACAGTAAAATACATTCAGCCATACAAAGAATGAGGTACTAGAACATTTTAACAAAGGAAGCCTTAAAACATTACGCTACATGAAATAAGATATACACAAAAGATCACATATTGTTGGTTTCATATATATGAAGCATCCACAGTAGATGAATCAATAGAGAGAAGTAAATTGGTTTTACTACAGGATGGGTGGATAAAAACAGGAAAGACCTGATAAATATGTCCAGGGTTTCCTTTGGGGTAGTGGAAATGTTCTGAAAATAGCAGTGATCTTTGAACAATATTGTGAATTTACTAAATGTCACTAAACTACACACTTTAAAATAGTTAAATTGATAAATATTAAAAGTACTACCAAAAAAGTATTAAGTAAAGGAAGAGAATTGAATAAAGTAGTTTCCTTTAAATAAAAATATGTGTCTATCAAAAAATTTCACTTTTTACCTTTGCAATTTATATTGCTTTCTTAAAATATTCTGCCTCAGAAACTTGCTGAAGCTTCTCTTCATATAGCTCAATATCACATTTCTCACAGTGTCCTTTCAAACTCCAAGTTAAGTGTTTGAGTCAATGCACGTCGCATTAGTTTTGTGATGCTTGTAGTGCATTTTTTTCATACCTATCATTGATACAATTTTCATTTTAATTTATTCATTTAGAAAAAATAGGTGCTTTGGATCATCAAAAATTGACATCTCTTTAATCTACTTTTTAAAATTAACATATCAATTATATATATATATTGATACAGTGTGAAAGTTCCATCATGCATACTGTGTACACTGATCAAATCCAGCCTCTCTTTTATCCACGCTCTTTCCTCCTTTTCCAACCTCTGCTAATCACAATTCTTTATTCAGTTTGACTTTTTTTTAACTTCTACACAATGAGAGACTGGTACTTGTTTTTCTGTATCTGGCTTATCTTACTTAACATAATGACCTGCAATTCCTTCTATTTTGCTGCAAATGACAAGATTTCTTTCTTCTTTGTATCTGAATAATATTCCATTGTGTATATATACCATATTTTCCTTCTCTTTTTATCCACTGATGGACATCTAGGTTGATTCCATAATAGAGCTATTGTGAATAGTGCCACAATAAACAGGGACATGCGGGTATCTCTTTGATAAGCTGATTTCATTTCCTTTGTTTATACACAGAAGTGGGATAGCTGGATGCTATGGTGCATCTGTTTTTACTTTTTTGAACAGTACTCCATACTGTTCTCTACAATGGTTGTACTAATTTACATTCCAAAGCTACTTTTAACAGAGAATTCAAAATTATCATCCCCATAATTTTCTACTCACAACTCCTATTCATCCTCTTTCAGTGACTAAATGTTACAATGAGGTATCACTTGTGGTTTTGTGGCTGTGTGTGTGTGTGTGTGTGTGTGTGTGTGTGTGACTTAAAACAGTGATTTTCGCAACTTCATGAGACCCGGTTTCAAAATAAAGTATAAAAAATAGGGCTGGGGGTGTAGCGCGGAGGTAGAATGCCCCCGGGTTCAATCCCCGGTACCACAAAAAAAAAAAAAAACAGTGATCTTGTTTAGTTTTGTGACTTGGACAATGATCTTATGTATGTGGTTTAATGTCAGTCTTGTCCCCTGAGATGTTCAGTAATCATCTCAAAAAAACAAAAAAGTATCTATATTACACTCATTGTAAAATTATTATTGAATTTAAGAAATAAAAAACATTCCATTGATATTTGTAGATAAGAGTGCCCATTTCAAATAAATCTATTTGCACTGAATAACATATTTTGCTTGAGTCCACCCTGCCACTATCCTTGTATTATTATCCCATTATCCTTGAGGTAAACTGTTAATTGAGGAGGAGAGGTCCCCATTCACCATAGATCCATAGTGAAAGGTAAACCTATCACAAAGCTCTCACCAGCTGATACCAGGATGAGTTTTCACATAGCAGGTGCTATGGTTAGGTTCTGGAATGTCCCCCTAAAACTAATGTCTTAGGCAATGTGACAATGTTTAGAGGCAAGAGATTGGTTTATGTGGGCTCTGACCTCATCAATGAATTCATTCATTTAATAGATTAAAAATTTAAATGGGTTTACTGAAAGGTGGTGAAAACTATAGACAGAGCATGGCTGGAGGAAGTAGGTCACTTGTGGCATGGCCTTGGGGACTCTGTCTCTTGCCCTCAATGTCATTCTTATTCATTCTCTCTCTCTCTCATCTCCCTCTCCCTCCTTCCTGGCTTTCATAAGCTAAGCAGCTTTCCTCCACCATGCCCTTCCACCATCATGATATCCTGCCTCATCTCAGATCCTGAGCAATGGAGCTGGCTGACCATGTACTGAGACCTCTAAGCTAAAATCATATTTTCCATCCTTAAGTTGTTCTTACCAGGTATTTTGGTCATAGCAATGAAAAGCTGACTAACACAGCAGGTTAACATTTGACCAATCTTAGAAGTTCAGGTAAAAGGGAAAAAGTGAAAGGAAAAAATATTTCCCTGCTGCCTTATGAAACATAATATCAAGCATTCCGAAGCATACAATTCAGATAATTCATACTACATGGAAAAAATAGAATTTAAAATATAATCTCTATGTGAATGCAATGAGGCAGGAACAATAAATAAAAATAAAGAGCTAACCTCTACAGCTCAAAAATTCATGTGTGGAAGATTAAGTATAGACTATGTCTTAGTACCATTTGTGCTGCTCTATAAAAGTATCTAAGGCCAGATAATTTGTAAAGAATAGAAATGTACTTTTCCACAGTTTTGGAGGCTGGGAAGTTCAAGAAGATCAAGGCTCTAGCAGGTTTGGTGTCTGGGGAGGGACCAGTCTCGCTTCCAAGATGGCTCCATGTGGCTGTGTCCTTATTTAGTGGAAAGCAGAAAGCAAAGGGGATTATTACAAGTTCCCTCCAGACCTCTTATAGGCTCCACCCTTGTGATTTTAAAGAAGATACCTTGTAATGCTGTCACATTGATAATTAAGTTTCAACATGTGAATTTGGAGGAACAGTCAGACAATAACAGGCTAGAAGGTTTTAAGAAAGTGGGATTAGAGGCTGGGCATGGTGGCGCACACTTGTAATCCCAGTATTTGGGAGGCTGAGACAGTAGGATCCAGGTTCATGGCCAGCCTCAGCTACTTAGTGAGGCCCTCCACACTTTGTGAGACCTGGTTTCAAAATAAAGGATAAAAAATAGGACTGGGGGTGTAGTGTGGAGGTAGAACGCCCCTGGGTTCAATCCCCGGTACCACAAAAAAAAAAGTGGGATTAAATTCTACTTTTAAAGTATGGTTAATATCAGATAGGAAGAAAGAAAAGAATACAATTTATCAAGTAAGTCAGGCACCATAGACAAAATTCACATGTTAAAAAGAAAAGTGTAAGCTGGGCACGGAGGCTGAGATAGGAGGATTGCAGGTTTGTGGCCAGCCTCAGCTACTAAGTTGAGGCCCTTGGAACTTAGTGAGACCTGTTTCAAAATAAAGAATAAAAAAATAGAGCTGGTGGTGTAGCTCAGAGGTAGAATGCCCCTGGGTTCAATCCCCAGTACTGCAAAAAAAAACAAACTGTATATACGAACAATTCTAAAGAGTCAAGTTTGACTGAAATAAAAAAAAGAGGCCACATTGGGATAAAGTAAAAGACAAAAAAAGTGAGAAATGCAAGATGGAGCCAGAACATTGAGTTCCTTAGATGCTCAGGAGAAGTTCAAATGTGTGCGAAGGAAAGTGGACTGTGAATTTTTTTTTAGCTTGCCTACTGCCAAAACTAACTAGGTTGATGATTGGTTTAAACATATTGCATAATAAGAAAATTCTAGAATCAAGGAAATCATCTGAAAGTGTGAGTTAACTATGCAATGATGACGTCCAAAAATGAGATAAAGATATGGAAGCAGGGAAGGTATAGATTCAACACCATCTCAAACATTAAGATATTCCAGCAGATCAAGTGAAAGAAAGAGAAGGAAACAGAAGTGTCTACCTTGGTTTCCTCTGCTAGTAATACATGAGTGGGAAGTGAAGTGGGTTAATTTTATAAATAGTAGGCCCAAGGCAATATTTGGTATCTAATTAGATGACATGTCAAGAAATAAATATTGCATTCCCCACCAACCTCAATGTATTTCAGAGGTAAAACAAGATAATATGCATGAATTTTTTCCAAGTTATATAAATATTCCTTGTGTACAAAAGATGTCTTTGTTGTTATTTCCAGTAGTAACAATTATAATATTACAAGGCTGACACTTGAGGCTCATGTCTACATAGACTACTGGGTGTCTCCTTGGAGATTAAAGTTAAAAGCATATAAGTATAGTTGTTAATGTGGCTAGATAAAAAAGAGGAAGAATTTCAATATCCAGGCAAAGTTCAAAAAAGAATAAATGCAGAAATCTCAACAGAGGATTTCATTTATATACCTAGGTAAAGATTGAGTTTTTCTTGTCATAGAAGTTGAATTTGATACAGTAAAAGTCAATATTTTGACATGCGGGCAATCTGAAATATTGGAACTTTTTGACAATTACTACTAGAATACACACAGAAATACACAGATACATAAACAAATAAAAAATTAGGTTGTGAATATCATGTGTGCAAAGCAATGGTTTCATTTTCAATGAAACTAAAATAATGATTTTATTAAAAGTTTTGAAGTTTGTTTATTGTTTATTTAAGCCATGGTGCTAAGAGATGTGTTTCTTTTCAATACAATAGTATCTGATTAGAGAAAATTACTCTGTTGATTTGCCTAGTAAAAGGATAAAGGAAGTTGATTATCCTTAACTTTGATAAGTAAATTTAAACAGCTAAATGCTGTTGAGACAGAGATAATGCCTTGGGTGAATTAATGGCTAAGAAAATCAATAGTCTACCACTCTCCTGTTGGTAACAAGATTTAATTTAAAGCTTACAGAAGATCAAGGTTGTTTTGCATATAATTCCTCTCAGAAATATATTGTCTTCATGAAAAATTATTCATTTCAGACTTTCATTTCTCATTATCTAACACTCATAAACCAAGATGGTGGTGCCTATTCTAGTTACTACAGTTTTTAAATCACATTATCAAATCACAGAAGTGAATTCTATGGAATTATATCTAGAAATTGTGTTGCACACACATACAAAAATGTGGCCATCTTTTCACTTTATAATATATTCAGGGATGAGCATATAATATCTTCACAATGGAAATAAATACTATTGTTGATGACAAAAATACATTATCCAATTAAAAAATGCAATACCATTTTCCTGCTGACTAGGTTCTGATCCACAGGCAAAAATGAAGCCACTCTCATACAGTCAAAAGTGTAAAATGATTTAATATGAGAAAATAATCAAAGCATAAAAAATTCCTACCTCAATATATAAAATCAGAAATATTAAAACAATACATCCCAGATCATTTTCCTGCACCTAAGATGGTATTAACAATATCAATTAAAAGCACAGAATAATGCAATATCAAAAAGAGGAAACTATAGCCCCGGACCAGGGGAGATCTCAATGTCCAGAGTAGAGCTGGACGGTCCCTGCAATGGAATTCTGATGAGAGTGATGTGCGTCCACCAACTCCATGGGTGAGGCCTCAAAGAGATACCTGGGTCCTCCCTTTTATGGGTAGGGATTTCTGATCTTCATGTGAACTCACTAGGGTAAGTCTTTTGGCAGTTGGGCCAGCACTAAATGTCCCCCTAAACCAGATTTTTCCTGGCATCTTGGCCTCCTAAAATCTGATAAGCAAAGTACTACATTAAAGAACACCACCTCCCCATCCCTGAGAAACAAGCTAAGAACGAGGTGAGAAGATTATGGGAAGGGGGAGGGAAGTCAAGGGGGAGACTCACATCTGTAAGTATTACAAGCTGATATAAAGATAATGGACATATACCAAAGAAACCTCTAGGAATGTTTCATATGCTAAGCAGGATAAGTAAATATCATAGAAAGTAAAAAGTTTCATCTTTGTACAAACTTAACCATTCTTAATTCTGCTTGCCCCATAAAGAATTTTTCTCCTTTTCTTTCTCACCCAATGTCATGTGCATGTATGTTTATGTGTGTGTGCCCTCAAAAACCCTACTGAAATTTAAGATTTCTTTCCTAAACTCCCTTGTGTGTGTGTGTGTGTGTGTGTGTGGTGCTGAGGATCAAATCCAGGGCCCCATGCATGCTAGGCAAGTGCTCTACCACTGAGCTCCATCCTCAGCTCAGCATTCTGTTCCACTTCCTAGCCCTTATGTTTTTCCCAGGGCAAATCATTTCAAGACAGAACTGAAAGTCATAATTGACAAAGTGTATGAGGGACTAATGGCCTTCTATAGAAAATAGGAAAAAATTGGAAGAGAATAAGACAGAAAGAACAACAACACAAAAACTGGTGCTTTATTGAAAAATGGTAAACTTTATCTTATTTGTATATATTTACCAACACATCTTAAATGCTCAAAGATCCAGTGCATATCCTTTTCAGATTATGATTTTACTCACTCTTCAACAGGATGAATGGAGATCTTGTTTTGTTTGTGTTACTCATTAATATCTGAATAGAATGCAAACCCTCTGGGGTTAGAGGATTAGTCTTACTTGTTCTCTACTGTAAACCCAGCAATTATAAAAGTGCCTGGTCAATTAATATTAGTTTAATAAATGCTTATTAGTTGAATAAAACTTGTTGAATTTGATGAAACCAAAGGATAGTTCCTCTGGTGGGGAACACATTCCAATTTTCTGTGTTCTACTAGCGTTGAATAGGCTGAATGCTATCAAAGAAAAATTATAAAATACTACTAAGAAAATAGTAAAATAAAAAGAAAGTTTAGAAAGTCAATGATTATATAAATCTTTTATAAAAGTCTATCTCTGGAGTTCACTATCATTTCAGAGGTATGGAGGAATACCTTGACATAAAAAAATTGTACTGGACATGTGTTACAAATGACAAGTAAGGCTTTATTCAAGACCATCTCAATAGGAGTCAAGACTATTACAATAGAGAAAATGAATTCAATGGCTGAACAAAAAAAGCTGAAGGATGTTTAAATGTTGTGGTGAGTTGGCTGAAAAGTACTAAAAGACACCGGGGGTGAGAGGTTTGTCAATGTGATGAAGCCATCTGTATTTGCTAATTGCCTCCTACCTTCCCACAGAGATTAAAAGACAGAAGCTTTCTATCACTCTTAATGATTTAATTTAAAAGGGAAGGCTCCTGGGTCCCAGATAAATGTATTCTAGGATTATAAAACTGGCAAGAGGCAGGTAGAAGATTTAGATGTCAAATAGGCAGAGAAAGGATTTACAATTGAAAGTTTTCTTAGGTAAATGCTTCTGCTCATGAAAAGAGAAGTTAGAGGCCTATAGTCTATAAGCCTGTCTAAAATTTAGTGGAGCCAAGGGGAATATTAAGACTATCCTGGTCAAGGTATTTAGAGAAACATCAGACTCTGAGTTGTGTGTAATGCCGAAGAAGAAATGCTGTGAAATTCACGAACTACTTCTCAGTAAGAACATGCTCCACTATTGTTCTCATGTATAAAATGTCATCCTCTAACTTGCCTCAATTCTTAATTTTGCCTTATTATCTTTACTAAAGTTCAATCAATAAAATACATTTAAATTCAAGCAGTCCTTTAATATCCCAATATTTTTAACATCAATCATTTAAAAATCAGGGAAATAATAATTATTTCATCGATGTGAGAAAAAATTAAAAATTAGTTTGCAAAAGACTGGGTTGGAGGCAATATAGAGAGTAGGTAAGAGAAGAAGAATCCAGGATATTGCTCAAATTTTTGCTTCACCCCCATTTGCTAAATGACCTTGAGCAAATTATTTTGTATAGAGCACATATTTTTTTCATTTTTAAAATTTTTTTATTGGTGCATTGTAATCACACATCTTGATGAATTTCAGGTGGTAGAGGCATACATGCACACAGCACTCATTGAGCCCTCCCCCAGTTTCCGCCCTATTCCCTCCCCCTCCTCTCATTCCTGTGGTGCTCAGCACAGTGATTGACTTTGATAGGTTTGTGTATGTACATCATGTCCATTGAGGTGTTGTAAATTAACATTAAATGTTTAGAAGTGTACCTGGCAGACAGCGTTAGCTATTTCAATTAGTGTTTCAGAAAAAAAAAATTAAATATCTTTCTAAAAGTAGATCAATGGAAACTTTCCAAATGTATTTCTTTTTTTTTTTTTTTTTTTTTTGCGGTACCAAGGATTGAACACAGGGGCGTTCTACCTCCGCGCTACGCCCCCGGCCCTATTTTTTATACTTTATTTTGAAACCGGGTCTTACGAAGTTGCGGAGGGCCTCACTAAGGAGAGAGAGAGAGAGAGAGAGAGAGAGAGAGAGAGAGACAGCAAGAGAGCTGAGGCTGGCCGCGAACCCAGATCCTCTGGTCTCCGCCTCCCAAAATACTGGGATTAAAAGCGTGCACCACCACGCCCGGCTTCAAATGTATTTCAAGTTGAATTCTAATCAAAATTATTTACTGTTTTGCATTTGCTTTGAAAATAAGTCCTAAATTCTCTGTAATAAATTTTCTTTTTTATGTTTTTATTGGTGCATTGTAATCTCACATCACAATGAGTATCAGTTTGGTGTTAACATACATGCACACAGCTCTTGGTGTCCCTCTCCCCCCCTCCCCCGCCTCCCCCCCACATGTAGCACTGAGAATGATGTTGGTATAATCTCATATATACACATTGTTTATGACAGTAATTCCATAGATTCATTTCTTTCTTGCCCTTCCCCTTCCCTTGCACCACTGAGGGTTCTCCATTGTCATTGGAGTCCCTTTTGTGTCCCCACTACTCCCTAAATTGTGCATATTAATGAAAACATATATCCCTTCTTTTTTGTGATTGGCTAATCTCACTTAACATAATGTTCTCCAGGTCTTTCCATTTTCTTGCAAATGCTGTTATTTTGTTCTTCTTTATTGCTGAGTAGAATTCCATTGTGTGTATTTCCCATAATTTTGTAATCCATTCATCTGTTGATGGACATCTAGGTTGGTTCCATAGTTTGGCCACTGTGAATTGTGCTGCTATGAACATGGGTATGCATATATTACTGTTGTGTTCTAGATTCAATCCCTTTGGTATGATACCCAATAGTGGTATAGCCGGATCATATGGTGGATCCATTCCCAGTTTTCTGAGGAATCTCCACACTGATCTCCATAGTGGTTGAACTAGTTTGCAATCCCACCAACAGTGTAGAAGAGTCCCAATTTCCCCACATCCTCGCCAACATTTGTTGTTGTTTGACTTGTTAATGCTTGCATTCTAATTGGGGTCAGATGAAATCTTAGAGTAGTTTTGATTTGCATCTCCCTGATTGCTAATGATGTTGAACATTTTTTCATGTATCTATTGGCCATTTGTGAAGTGTCTTCTTTCGTGAAGTGTCTATTCATTTCTGTTGCCCACTTCTTGATCGGATTGTTTGTTTTCTTAGTGTAAAGTCTTTTAAGTTCTTTGTATATCCTAGATATTAGACCACTGTCAGAGGGATAGCTTGCAAAGATCTTTTCCCATTCTGTAGGCTTTCTCTTTAAGCTCTTGATGGTTTCCTTTGATGAGCAGAAA